>RSEF01000019.1:1317960-1358977 GCA_003993805.1 Himantopus leucocephalus | reverse complement strand
TCTGTGCAGTGAAGAGACCTGGCTTCTTGCAGTGTGTTGGAGACACTCATCTGATACAATACTTGTTTTGAAATAAACTCAGGTATCCACCACTGTCCAAATAACCCCTGTTTGTTCCAAGGTTTAAGTTAGCTGATAGGGATTTCCCAATGCCTGTCTCTACTGTGCTTGTTGCCAAGGAGGATGTCCCTGGTTTCTGCTTTTCCAGAATTTAGGCATTCAACCAGTCTGTCTCTGTGTATGAAAGAGAGGTGGACTCTTCCTGATGGTGATTTATCCATCTCTTGTACAAGATCTGTCACAGTGGGGGGGATTTACTTCTCCTCTGGTTGCGCTAGGTCAGAGTACCTGTGTCTGAGCGCAGCAGTGGAGGTGAGAATGAGACTGCCAGGGAGGAGGAGGAGAGTCTTGCAATGAATAACGCTGCAATAATTTCTGAAAGAAGGTGGCTTTTGCAGCACTTCAGGCACAGTAGGACCCGTTCCCACTACATATAGCAAGGACTCAGGATGATTAGCATGAAATTGAATTTTGTCTTAATCAATCTAAGGCAGTAGTAGGGCACAGAACTGACTAGCACATTAATTTCATTCCTTCCTGTCCCTTAATTACTAAGAGAGCTTCTATCCAAACTAGAAGGGGAACACTCACTCCTGTGTGGTCATGAGAAAGAGTCAATGCTATGACTGGTCTTTGTAAGGGAACAGAATTCAGATTCAGTGAAGCAACCCAGGGCTTTACTGGCGATGAGGTGGAGGCTGGCTTATTAGCATTTGGTTTTGTCCTTGCTTTTTGCTCTACACCTAGGAACAAGAGTTGTTTTAAATTAGGCCAGAATGAAGTATTAGATGGCTGTGACATTGTATTGTGTGGATATTCTACTGCCAGATTTTTAAATCTAATTGAATTTAGTGACCTTGTGTTTACCAAAAAAATGAATATAGTCTTCAATCTGAATGTGCAGATGAACTTCTGTTCTTCCTTGTTCGGAGAAAGTATCATGGGTGCACACACCACCTTGCAGAGACTGAAGATTTAAGTAATTCGTGGAAAGTCTGGATTCTACAAATACTTAACTCTCAGTACATGTGTAGTCACAATGAAATTGGGGAAAGTGACTTATTCTTTTAAAACTTAACTTCTGGAGGGGAGAGGCTTTCATTGTCTTTCAACTGGAGAAGGCCAATGAGTTGCTAAACGTTTTAGCAAGCATTTATCATTGTTTTCAAAACTATGGAAACATAATTGATTTGGTGTTTTGGTTTGGATACCCCTATAACATCTAGATGTTATTAGCAAATAAAAATTAATAGGTATTTGACTTTACAGTGTTAAGTAGACTAACTACAACATACCTCAAGCCTTCCTGCAGGCTACTGTGCTCTAAAATAGTGTGCTGTTGTTCAGAAATTACTTTTAATTGAAAAACAGCAAAAATAGGTAAGTTACACAGCTAGAGAAAGAATTCGAAGTTCTACAGCTTGCCACAGACTACCGTAGCCTTCAGAATATATTGATTTTGCAGCATTAAACAGTCCATGCAATGCCAGGGCCTAGATTGAGAACGTGTAGGATGAATAATTTACCACATAGAGAGAGTGAGCCTGTCTACAGGAGTAAGAAGAAAAACAGCCCTGTGAACTGAGACTTTGTTCTCAAAGCTGAGAGCTTTCTTGGAAGCGGGAGCATCTGATGTTGAAAAGACCTCTGGAGGGTGAGGCTTGTATGTGAGAACACATACGCAGCAAGAAAGAAGAAATGCGTGTCTTTCATCTCATGGCTTGCTTTCCCTGCGTGAAAAGATGAGAAGCTCTACAGATGCATCTTTGACCTGGGCAAAGCTTCAGGTTGTCCTGCTTGGAGAAGACAGACTGGGGTTAAGGTTCAAACCTTCTGGCTTCGTGTGGTCCTGGTGGCTTGGCTGCAGTGTAAAGGGTTGGTCAGGAGAGATGGATTACTTGCACATCAAAGGAAAGCTTGGTGTTGGAAAGGTTGCCTCGTGTTTAAGTCCTTCTGGCTTTGGGTGCAGGTCTGTTGCTAGAAGCACAGAGGTTACTATTACAGAGTCTTCTCTCGTTTCCTGTTGTTTGTGTTACAGGATGAATCTGTGTGGAGTGGAGGGTTAGCTAGCACAACTAGTCAGACCGAGGGATCATTTCACAAAATTAATCACGAGAACAGTGGGTGTTTCCAGTTCTGGGAAAACATTAAAACTTGGTACCTGCACAGATCTTTTGCAACAGAGCTGATTCTCCACAGAGGTTCTTGCATCCTCTGCAAGGCTGTTTTCTGAGAGGTTTCTGACTGTTCTAATTCGCTAACTTAATTGGCATTAAGTTATTTAAACGGCAGCAATTCCTCTGTCGTCCTCCCTCACCCAAAGTGCATGTATACTCTACCTTCCTGCACTGTTCTTTCCTTTTTTTTTGAGGGGTGGACAAAAAGAATAGAATCAAGGGAAGTGGTAACGGATAACAATTAACATACATTTTAAGTAAACCAGCAAGTTTCCACTTAGTATGACAAGTGAAGGAGGAAACTGGAAGTCAATAAACATGCAATATAAATGTTTTTGTACAAGCGAACTATGGGAAAAGACATGATAGAGAAATGTTATTCCTTCCTCCTCATCTTCTCTGTCTCTTTAGCCTCCTTTTGCTTGGATTTATGTGAAAACTTGTGGTTCAGGAAGTGTCACGTCTTACTGGTCAGATCACCAAAACCAAGGAATCTGCAGACATGGGCTCATGTCCTGCTCCGCTAGTGTTTCTGAGCACGTGGTTTCACTTCCCTGGGCCTTTAGTTTCCCTCTCTCTGTAAGAAGGAGCAACCTCACATGTCTATTCTGATGTGAACCTTAAGGAAATTTATCGAAAGAGACTTGCAAAATGCAGCAGGCTGTATTTCAGTCCCTAGGTAGGAACCTAATACAACTTTTGACATTTTTTTTTAACACAGTTATACACAAATGTTTATGGCTCTTCTGAAAACTAGACACGGTTTGGGAAATCAAAGTATGTGCTGTGAAACTCTCTGGGATATGTAGAAGTGCTAGTAGATAGTAGTTGTACTGAATGGTTCATTTTTGGTTTTCCAGAATTAGCACTGCCACTCTTCATGGAATCCTAGAATTGTTGAGATTGGAAGGGACCTTTAAGATCATCTAGTCCAACCACATTGACTTGTGTTTTGTTCTAAGGTACAAGTTCTTTGCCATAATGTCAAAGAACAGATTCTTTATTGTAGTGACTGTTATGAGTGTAAAACTTGTGTTTGTTCTTCTCCTAACTTTACTTGAAGGAAGCCTCTAGTAAATTGAAGTTTTGGGCTAGAGTAATATCAAGAACTGGAGAGGTCTTTGGCAATCGACTTGTGCAATTCATAGAGCATAGTAATGCAGGTGACAGATAGTACTGTTTTCTTGCAGGGCTGTAAGCAGGTAGCCTAGCAGGCAAATGGAAATGCTTACCTGCTCGAACAGTCACCATTGTCGCCTTTTGCACCTTTCAGAGGCTTGTAAGATCCCTACAAAACATGTTTTTTTACTGTTTGAAAAAGTGGGTGCTATTTCTGTCCTACTTCCCCAAAGAAAATGACCTTGCTATGAAAGAGGCAAAATGTTTCCAACCACTCCAGAAATGAAGAAAGCTATTGTTCTGTAATGGCTGCAAACTTGTAAATAGAGGCAAAGAAATACCCACCATTTGTTGTACAAAGGTTTAGGGCAGTACTTCACTTTCCTTATCTCCTTATGTTACAAGAGTGGTAAGAATGCAGTGTAATATGAAGGCAGATCTACGGGAATTGAAGCTGGAGAGTCATCTGCATGCCTGGGTACAAAGAGCCTCAGGTTGTACCTGTTCAGCAAGAAAGGAGTCCTGACTCTGAGGTGTGTGATACAGCAAGAAGGTAGTATTTAGAGGATTATTCTGAAAGTACGGTTTTATCAAGTACTATCTTGTCAGGGATGTCAGATTTTGCAATTTCCCCTTCACTTTAGAAATCCTTGCTTTCTCAATTTCTTTACTTCCATTTTGCTCTTCCAACCCAATTCTTGTATTTTCCAGGTTTGTTTCTCTAATTGGGGATAAGTAGTTTCACTTCAGGTTTTGTTAGTAAACAACGTCAATGGAAAACTGTCATTTTCTAGTAGGAAAACTCTGAAAGCTTGTATCTGCATCAGCTTCTCCCTTTAAAAAATGTTCCTCAAGAAAAGAAGTAAATGACCCTTTTTGCAACTCTTTCACTCCTGATCAAGGGCACCTACAACAGCAGCAGGGCTTTTTCAGTCCAAGAAACTGAAAAATCCTGAACTTGTGATACCTTAGGTGACCCAGAACGTGGGTTTACATGAATCTTTGCAGGATGGGTGATGTAGAGAAAGCGGGGGGCCCGCATCTGATTCACACACGCTGGTTTATAAAGAGAGCACTTTGCTCTAGAGGCAGTCATGTAGGAGGGGATGCAAGTTGGGAAAGTTGTGCCGGTAGCTTTAGTCCTCATCTTCTAAGGCTACATTTAAAGGAAAGGAAGAGTGAGAGGTTGCAAACAGGTAAGGCCCTTGAGCTTTACCCTACGTTCAGTTCTTCACTATTAAGTTCTGCCCCAGCCCTGTTGCCATACCAGCTCTCAAGCGCTGCTGCTGAATTTGTCCCTATGCCTTGAACTTCTGTGCAAATCCTGGGGTTCCACCTTGATACTCAGTAGTAGGATCTTGCCGAGAGTTTTTTGAAAATGCTGGGGAGAGGAAGCCGTGGTGGGGCAGATCTGTGTAAAGCAACCCGCAGGGTTATTGCTGTGCTTTGCTAGTAGTGGCTTTGCTAGCTAGGAGCGCGTAGGGCTGCACCAAGGGGCTACGTGGCTCTTCTCCTTTTGCTTAGGTTTTGAATACCCAGACCCTGAACTCCCTATGGTACACAGTGGGACTAGTGAGTGATTACAAGGAAACATTTTCATTTAGCCTTGGACCTGATGCAATCTGCATTCCAGCCAGAAGGTGCGTTCTGAAATTAAAACAAGTCTCTGATAAGTTTAATAGGATTCATGAGTTTAATCTCTCTTGACAAACTGAATTCATCATGATAGTAAAAGAGAGGAGTTACAAGGCAATTAAATTGTTTTAGTTTCTAGACAGGGAATTTAATGAACAATTGATACGAACATATTGCCTGATACTGTGTTTTAATACTAGATGATAAAATTATTTCCAGCCAAAAACTTTCTAAAAGTGGGAAACTAGAAAATATCTTTATGCCTAAAAGCGTTACTTAAGTATTCATGAAAGAATATTGGAAAAATGCTAGAGAGCATATTGCTAATTCCGCTTTCCTTTTTAAATGAGGAGTCTCGTTAGTTGGAAGACCAAGTGTTCATTTTTCTGTTAAAAATGAAAGAGGGCTTTCCACACTGGATTAGAGAGGCTTCTGGTTTTAGAAGTCCATGCTGAGGCATATCAAATATATTGGTTAAAACTAAGAAACTGGCTGCAAGCCTCCAGCTCCAACATCTGTTCAAGAATGAATAGAACACAGAAAACATAATGGCTGTGAACAATATGAGGGAGATAGTATTCTTTCATTTCTGAACAGGATTTTTTTGTACCACAGTCACTACAGTAACATTTGAACACTTCCCTNTAGGATTTTTTTGTACCGCAGTCACTACAGTAACATTTGAACACTTCCCCGTAGTAAATTAAATAACGAGGCCAACATCTGTATTCTTTTATCTACTTTTAGATTGCAGAGAATTCATCTNCAGGATTTTTTTGTACCACAGTCACTACAGTAACATTTGAACACTTCCCTGTACTAAATTAATAACGAGGCCAATATCTGTATTCTTTTATCTACTTTTAGATTGCAGAGAATTCATCTGCCTTGCACAAGTGGCTATCTTTGTTCCTACAGCCGCACACAGGGTTGTTGCGTATGGCATTATTGCGATATGCGGTCAGGTCTCTTCTAAATGGCCTGTGTCTGCCTGTTTGCTTTTGACACAGTTGTTCCCAGCACTGCAGTGAGAAGTGTAGAACAAACACGTGGAGACGCTGGAGTTCAGAAAGCAGGTAGGGCCAGGGAAGCTGCTTGAATATAACTCTGCCTGCACCAGCATCTGACTCTCACCTGAGCAGTACCTCCTAAAACAAACCTCTGAGTAATGTAAGAGGGAGCCCTTCTAATGCTAGAGCTTCTCATAAATGTGGATCCTCACACGCAGGTAAGTAAAAAGACGAGGACAAGTGTATGCTAAAGAGCATCATGTCCTGTAATGAGATGCCTACAGTCACGTCAGGCTGTAAGGGGGTGAAGTTTCGAAAAGTTGAAGGGAAATGACTGTGCTGTTACCAGCAGTTGTTTTCTTCTAACTTCGGGGTAGAGAAAGTGTAATGACCCCCTAACGTCTTCAGTAATCTATTGAAATATGTCAATAGTATACAGAGATGCAGCAGAATCAGTTTACTGCTGTGTGTGTGTTATGGAAGAGTAAGAAGTTCACAGTGCTTTTTTTTTTGCTTTCTTTTTAATCCGAAGGGAGAAACTTCAATGACGTGTATCCACAGTGTGTGTAATAACTTTTATAATACATCATATTCATATTCTTGAGTCTGTAAGGAGAAATATTTCAGGAAGCATAGCTAAGGAAGTTAAACATTTTTTTTTCTTGTCCGCAAGGGACCCTTTGGCCCCTGGAGAGGATGCTTCCTGGGTTAAAAATGAGAGATTCTTTGGATGTATTTGGATAATGTTCGTTACATAGACTCTGTGACTTGCTTATGAATGAGCATGAAAATTAATCTCCTTCTTAAGAGGATATATAGATTAGGGGGAGCTTGAGAGATTATTATATCCTGTTTCAGAACATATCGAGTGAATAGAGCTTAATATTATTCATAGTGATACATTTCTATCTGACATTAGCGTAATATACCTGTATAGAAACTTAAAAAAATATAGTACTTCATTAGTGAAGAGCATTCACATGTTTGCTGTAATGCTTCAAACTGTCACTTTTGGCTGTGGTTAAAAGTACAAATTAGGCAGTCGTATTTTTGACTGAAGGCAGCTGAGTATATTGCTAATGAAGCCTGTTGTATTAGTGTGTCTCTCTTTGAGAATCATCTTGGGGCAAAGCTCCTGTTTAAAGGCTGTAGCCCCACAAATGAGCCGTGGATGGAAAAAGCAGGATGCGTTTCTGCTCGTTTGCTAATGAGGGAAGAGTGGCTCTTTCCCTTCATGGACGAACAGCAGTTATGTTAACTGAGGATACGAACCTTAGGATAAATGGACAGATTTATGCCTCTACATATGAAAAAATAACAGGGGTAGCCATCTCTATTGAACCTCTATCTTCTTGTGCTCTGTTATTTGTCACTTCTTGTGGTATTGTCAAAACAACATCTACAGAAAACACTGAATTATGAATTGCTCAAAATGCATTCGGTAAACATTGAGACTGTCTTGGGTGTTTCCCCCTTCATTCTCAATACCTAACTGAAATATTAATTAACATCTCTAGTTCTGACTTCATCTCATAATTAAGGCTTTGTACAGCTGGGAATCTGCAATTGTTGGGAAAGCAGCCTTTAGAATCCCTTAGGATTTGTTTTCCTTTTTAAAATGATAAACAATGTTAGTGTTGACGTTGACCTACATAGCCTCTGATTTTTATTTTTTTAACTTAAATTGTTGCAAAGGCTACTAATTATAGCGTACTCAAAAATAAATTAGTAAGCCATCAGTAAAAATTACATTAAAAGCAACATTATTTCCCATAATATTAATAAGCAGGTTTTGGGTGTGATTTATTTTTGCAACAATTACTGTAAAGTCTCCTGGAAGATGTATTTCTGTGTAGTTAATGTAATATACACGTATGCAGTTTTCCATTTTAGTGCCTATTGATTGCTTCATTTTTCATTTGTATTAGGCTATTCTTATAATTTCCTTTGGGCTTTCAGAAATGGCAGACATCAAGGGAAAATTGTAGTGGCACGTCCTATGGGAAATGTGAAAAAGCAAATAGATCAGAGTCTAACGGAAAGGACTGAGTTCAAGTGCACTTGCATCATGAGAATTTAAACTGCCTTCCAACCTTTTAGAGATCAGAAAGTATTTTATTGAAGTAACTTCGCTTTTATGTGTTTTACTGAGAAATGAATTCTAATTGTGAGTGGAGTCCTTCAGCATGAAAGAGAAGTGCGTCCATTCTGCTCTGTTCGGCAATCTCTAAGTTCAAAAGGTAAAGATGAATATTTCTTGCTATCAGCTGTATCGTTGGAAAACTTAGGTTCAAGTTATGGGTAGCCCAGGGAACTTACATCATAGAAGACTAGTTCCCAAAATTCAGATTTGCTATGTCAAATGCCCAGGGTTGTAAGGCACGCTAGTATCAAAATAGAAGAGAGGGTAAATTCATTTGTATCCAGTACATGTGAACTTAGAAGCAAGTGTTTTAGTTCAAAACAAGAAAGAATGTATACAACTGCAGTCTAGATCCTTGTAGGTAATTGGTTCCTCTCTGCTTTCACCTCTCGCAGCCTCCCCGTGGTGGTGTGATCCGAGGGACAGGCTCTGTTTTCAGGTCAGGTGGTGCAGTGTTAATTATAGACGTGAATTTATCTTCACAGCTCTGAGTAAGATAATTAAATATCTTCTTATTAATATGTCCTGAGTGCCACAGTATGTAGCTGTTTATAATACAGTCAGAGATAATGTGGTTAATTTATGTTACACTGGCAGTGCTAGCTGTAACTTTTTGCTGTTTTAATGGTAACTTGTGGTTTTACAACCACTAGACAAAGAAGAGAGTCAGGCGCAGGATTTGACTGCAACTGCAGTCTGTAGGATCAAAACTAGAGCAAAGGAGCTGACACCTGATCCTTTAAGGCCACGTTACTCTGCTGAGATCAAAGGTGTTGATCAGGGACGTGGGTGAGAGAACTCCCAACCAAACTTCCACATAGCTCCAGTTAAATCTCTCTCCTAAACCAGGTCACTAGGTCCGGTAGGTACTTAGTGGGGAGAGGAGTGGTATACTGGATGATTCACCCAAACTGTTTTAGGAAGTGCCAACATTTGGATGAATGAGGGTAGGAGAGAGAAATCTAATCTGTCTGGGTCCTACTCTGCAGCTCTGTAAACTTTTCAGTTTTGTCACAGAAAACAGTAGCACCGGAATTGATAAACCAGTCCAGCCGTGATGCCTGTGAGATCTCAGAGGTGCCCGTGAAGGATTTATCAGATACCCAATTGACCTGTTAGGAGGGATTTGCATACCTGACTTCTTTAGCCTATTTGGAAAATCCTAGCAGCTGTAACTATTCCATAATGAAGACCTTTGCAAGTTACATGCTGAAAGTCTTGTGCCTTTTTCATTTCATGCATTGTTTTTCTTAGTGTACATAGCAAAACATTTTAAAGAGGGGTTTCCTTGTGAACAGTGATTTGGAGGTTATATTTATGCCCTTCCAGAAAGGTCAGCTTAAAAACTCCCTTGCAAGATTAAACATGGGGTGAAAATCAGATATTAAACAAATGGTGTAAAAGGTCGAAGTTCAGTTGTTTTCTTTGAATTAATTTAAAACTCTTGATTAAATACTGCCCTCTGCTCATGATTTGGCACTATTAGTGCTTTCTGCCTTTGCTATAAGCTCTTCCAATGGCACTTCAAATTCAGATAGGTCTTCCAAGGCCACTAGCTCCCACTGTCTTTGCTGGGGGGGGGTGTGTGTGCACATGGGAAGACTTGAACACCGAAACCTTCCAACTAAAAAGAAAATAGAATTATCTTTTTTGTTGTGGCCTTATCTTCTGTGAAAGCTCCTTTTCTACCGTGATCATCCACTGGCCCTGCATACTCTCTAGCAAGTTGCTGCCTAGGACACTTTTGGTAAAGGAATTATTATTATATGTTACAACTTTTGCAAGATGTTCCTCTAAGTATTTTGGCTTGTTTGGTACTACCTCTGCAGTCAGCCTGCTGGAGTAGTACATGGTGCTTTTTATTTGGGGTATAACTTCATCTTCTTGAAGCCTCAGTGTAGTGTCTTTATGTAGCCATCTGCAAGGAATCTTGCTCTTTCTGACTGCGTTTCTGAGGTGTATGGGGATTTTCTGAACTTAGTTCAACTTGTTCTTGATTGCAAAAAGTGTCTCTCACTTTTTTTGTTAATCCAGGATGGACCTTGAACTTAAACGCACAGGGATGTAAGGGCCAAAGTTGATCTGCATGAACAGACATGAAGAACTGAGTATTCAGTGCTGGCCAGGGCCAAGTCAAGAGTTGCTTTTCCTGTGGTTCCCTAATTAACTACTTAGTGAAATAGTCATTAGTGATACTGAAAAATCAGTCTTGGCATTATGCCCAAGTACTTGATGCGCATGTGGGTATCTGATTCTCCCATTACAGCTGTATTTTTTGGCACTAAGTTGCTGTAGTCTCTCTGAGCACACCAAAGTCATGGCTTCTGCCAGCAACAGGCAGTTGATAATATAAATCTGTTCTTGTATTTCTCTCTTTAAGACCTTGAAGAAGCTACTGCTAGCCATATGTGCAAGAGTTCATTTGTGTTGTGAACAGGCAGCTGGGACAAGTGTCTGTCCAGCTCGTTGTACAATACAACATCTGCATGACGAGGCAGTGTGTTGCGCGTAAAGTAACTCCATTGGATTTCTAACTTCCTACACCTGAAAACCTCTTTTCTTCATCCAGGTCCATGCATGTTATAAGGGCAAGTTCATATAAAATACTAGATCCCCTCAGGAAGGGAGATCTCTCCAGCTGAGACTGGGGAGGACGAAGCACTATAGTGCACACTTTGTATGTACCAGCCTTGAAACCCTGATCAAAGCTCCTGAGAAATCCTCACTCCTTGAGCCAGCTGTGCCGTGCATGTGATGCAGATGGCAACCGACCCTTTGAGTATCATTGTCTCTTCAAATGTTCTCCGTTCCTGCTACAGGGATGTGCCAATTCCAACTGCACAGACTTACTTTTGTTCCCTAATGTGTTGTCCTTTCCCTACTTTTGGTGGGCATAAGGACCCCAATTTATTTTGTAATTTTTAAGCAAGTCTCCTAGAGTAGTGCGCACATGTCCTATTCTCTCTTTTTGTTGGGTGTGATACAACTAAAGAGGGAATTTCTGCTGGGGAGAAGAGAATCACGGAATCACGGGATTTTCAGAGTAGGAAGGGACCTCTAGAGATCATCTAGTCCAACNTGTCCTTTCCCTACTTTTGGTGGGCATAAGGAGCCCAATTTATTTTGTAATTTTTAAGCAAGTCTCCTAGAGTAGCGCACACATGTCCTATTCTCTCTTTTTGTTGGGTGTGATACAGCTAAAGAGGGAATTTCTGCTGGGGAGAAGAGAAGCTCAGAAGACCTGAGGATGAGAGTATCTAACTACCATTCTGCTTATTGCTCGATGTAACCTGGTTACTGTTTCAATCACTTCCTCAAAGGTGACTACAACTATGAACCGTAAGCTTGGCTTTTTTCCTGAAGCAACTGAAGGTGTCAAAGCCTGTCTGTCATCTTTCTAGGCTATTGTTCTGTGGCAGTCCCTTTACTGGGAAAATATGACATTTGTGAAAAATTTAATATGTAGGACAAAGTTGCTTTAGTAAATTTGCTGACTTAAGGCTGGAGTGTTTTAGTGAGTAGTTTGAAAGGAGCACTAAAGAGGAGGGTAAGACAGAAAAATAAGTAGACAAACTGTTTTTGCTGAGCTGATGCTGCTCTCAGGAGTGCTGAGACTTTCTTCTAGCATATGGGGAGTTCTATAAGGACACAGACTCAGGCAAAAAGCAGTGCGATTCGAAGATCATCTGTCTCTTCTAGTGATGATACTTTCTTAGCTCTTATCTCTCTGTGAATCTGAAAGTGCTTACGAAGGAATGGGGATAACTTTTCCCCATTCGCCTGTGGTCAACTAGTAGCGGAACTAGAATTTGAACTTGAGTGCTGGGTTGTCAGTCTGGTGAAACACCGGTATCAGGGGGCTTTGCCAAGCTCAGGAGAGGCGAGTCATGACTGACAAAAGTGGGGATGGCACTGAACTTTGCTGGCTTGTATTGCTGTAAGCCTCCGTCTGTTCCTGGGATCACAGACCATTCGATTCCTGGTGTACTTGCAGTGTGTGCTCTTCCTGATGCTCTGCCTCCTCTCGTGGCTCTGCGCAGTGGCAGGGAGCATAAGGGAGGACATCAGGACTAGGATTTGTGTTGGAGTGTTTGAGCCAATTTCCTTTTTTTTATTTTTTTTGGATTGGGCAAAAGGGTGAGGAAGGCAGGTTTTGTACAACAAGACTTTCTCGCGCCTGTTCTGATTGCCTTGGGAAAGCAAGCAAGCCTGGTACATGATTGTCTCAATATTGTTACTGTTTTGCAATGGTGTTGAGTGAAAAAAATCTAGATTTTTTTTTTTTAAGTCTCCTGAATCCATTGTTATCAGATGATTTCCTGTTATAGGTCCTAAATTTATTCAGGAGATCCATAAGGAAACCCTTGTAGCAACAGTTGTACTCCTGTGTGTCTGAAGCGTAGGCTGCTTGTTTTTGAAGAAATAAAATATGACAGTTAGAAGCTAGTTAAAAACCAAGTGATTTCAATACACGAGATAATGTTGCAATGACTACAGGCTGATTAGCTCATCTTGTCTCCTGGATCAAATTACTTACATACAAGTAAATCATTTCTGAATCCCTCAAACAGGTTCTGATATTATCAGTGGATTTAGGCAACTTGAAATAATCACAATAAGCCTGAAGAAGTAGGTATTCTGTCTTTACCCAAGAAGGAGATAAAACTTTACCCTAGGTGCGTGCAATAACGCAAATGTACGTCATATCTGGTTTCCTTTTATATCTTCTTATTCCAGTTGACAACAAGAGTCAGATGTACTAGATATGCTTAACCTGGAAAAGAGTGTCAGCAGTATCCATTTTTTCTCTGCTTTCGTATTTCCTGCCCTTCTAATACTCAAACCTGCTGATCTTATTTCTCCTGGCCATACTTCTCTATGTACTCGTTTTCTTATTTCTGTTTCTCTGGCTCTGGGCAGCTCGCTGCATATACACATGCACATACCTACCTTTACTTGGCTCTCCTAGGAGGAAAAGAAGGTACAGTAATAAATGAAATCTGGTAGGTAGAATGAAGGTGGAAATAATGTTGCAGAGTACATCAGCCTATGTCTGTGACTGTAGGGTACTTTGTGGTAGATCTGTGTTTATTGCAGAAGTGTCTTAGTTACTTGCTTAGCTTGCTTTTACCTCTTCCACGCTTTAAAGAAATACACTAATAATTTTCATGCAGTAAATAGAAGGGTAGTGCTTTATGGCTTTACAAAAGGATTGGAATAGGAGCCACTCTTCCATACCAAAAACATTGTAAAATAATAATAAAAAAACTTTCTTCATCAGAGATGACAATTGAGATCAAAATAGTTTAACACTTTTGAAAGGAAATACTTGTAATTTGAAATGCTGAATTGCAGTTTTCCTTTTCTTCTACATTCAATGTGAAAGCCTTAATTTCCAGGTTGTTGATTAGTTGAAGGTTGGTATAACATAATCTTTGCTCCTGCAAATTACTCCACTTTGTGCGGTTTCAGTTAAATTTCCCGTGTAAGTGAGTGGGCACACTCATCAGAGGCATCTACCAAACAACTCCCTCAGGTCTGACGCTGTAGTAGCATTGTGAAAGGGTGCGTGAACCTTTGCCAAGGTTGGGAAACGGGTATTGCGATAGTGGAGGTGTTGGCTGGTGGCTTGATCAGAGTTTTAACTTTACTAGTCTGTCTCCATGGTGTTATTCTGTTGTTCAGAAAGCCTTTGCAATGAGTTGTTTTCTGGAAGGTGAAATTGAAGATGACAGCCAAACCATGAACGTGGGAAAGGGTGGGGTAGAGTAGTTTCGTAGACATGAGGGTAGTTTCAGTGGAAATGGGTCTTTCACTTTGAATTTATGCTTGGCAAATATTGTAAGAAAATTTTGAGGAGGTCAACGTCCTGTTCCTTCTGTAGAAGGGCACCAGTGAGGAATAGAAAGCAGTTCTTGGTAAAATTTGGTAGAAGGAATTGACAATTACATCTCTGGAAAGAAGGAAGAGAAGTCTTGAGTGCAGATGGGCTGGAAATTGCATAAAGATACCAGATGTGGTGAGCAGATGCACTAAAAGGGCAGAACCACAGAGGGTGTGTGTAGGACCACCTAGTTCAGCTATTTTGCTTGGGCAAGTTGAGCCAGAGCTTACAGAAGCCACGAGGGCAAGGGGCTCTCCAGGCTTGCCTAGGGGACTGAGGTGCATTTGGCACCCTTGCCCAAACCGCACTGCCCCACAGAAAGCCTCAGCAATGCAACAACCCATCTGATCACTTCTGCCAAGGCGTGCATGTTCTCGTGGTCTTTGAAATGAATCAACAGTAAAAAAGATAATTTTATTTTTTCGCTCTGAACCTCTCCCCTTTTTTACTGTACCAGAACTGGGTACTAAGCAACTGAAATCATGGCAAATGCAGAGACTTATTCATATTGAGGGCCAAGCTATTTGTTTCTGAATGGAGAGGAGAAGGTGGATTTTTGGGGGGAACTTTCTGTTGTGCTGGTTTGTAATGAAGCAGAACTGCATGTTTACATAAGGAAATGGAACTAGGGAGGTTTTAACACTGGAATTTTGTTTGAAAACTAATTTTTCATGTTAACTAAACCTCTGCAGAGCAAACCTTATATATGACGCTTGCTGTTGCAGATGGCATGGGCTGGCTTCTAAGCTCTCTGGTTTGAATCATTGCCCCTGTGTAATATAACATGGGTGAACCATGCGTTATATTCTTGACAAGGATAAACCCAGCTGGCTCATATTAGCAGAAACCAACATTTATTTCAGTCTGCTATTGAGTGATAGTCCTTTCAGCCGTTGCTCCTGTTGCCAAGTCTGCCTTCCAAAAACCCTAAGGACATTGCTGAATGTTGTCAGGAGCAGTGAAGTTTCACACTCCTGCTCTTTGCGACCATCTCAAACTTCCCCTTACTTTCCAAGTGTAAAGCTGTTTTTTTCATCTAGCAAGAACGTTTCAAATGGATTCATATGGTAAAATAAATCTGGGAAGCTATTCCTGTCTGTTCTGGAGAAAGCTGCATTCCAGACATCGTGGGATGGGTATGTGAAAGGGAGAGTATTTTGGTGCATGTGATATGCTCTTTTTTTAACCAGCTTAAGAAAGTACATGAAAAAGAATGCAGAATTTCAGCTCATGAGAACTAGAAACTGAAATGGTTCCAGGATCTGTGGGTCAAGAGGAAACCTTGGTGAACTTCTGCATATAAGAGATACTTTCCTAGTGCTATGCTGTACTTTAACCTGTCCTAAAATTTGAACTGTGTGTAGCGTAAAGAGAACCAAACATGTGCAGTGACACTAAGGAGGAAAACAAATGCCTGGTGTGTTTGTGTGTGTAAACTGATTTAGGCAGTGAAATGCCAAACAATTGGCATCAACTTTGAGGGTGCTGCAGCACAGCCTGATTTAGTCCAGAAGGGTACTTCAGACCCCGTCTAACAGAGAGCTTGTAAACAGTGCTCTTATCTCTTCTAATCTTGTTCTTGGCGTGATTGATCTTGCTGAAGAGCAAGAGGTGTCTACCAAAAATACTACAAACTCGAGGAAAACTGTTTTTACAGTAACACAGAGAAATATCTCTTTTAAAAGGAATTTATTTCTTAAAGCAATGCGCTTTATTTTACCGTTACATACACATTTAAGAAATATACATATATGAAATTGGATTTGCCTATAAGCTTGTTGAATATGGGTTTTGCATTAGTTTGCATATAAAAATACTCAGTTGACCCTCCCTAGCATACATTGAAATTACCTTAGTCTGAGTTTTCTGTTATTTTTTCCCTTCCCCTATTGTCTGGATTTTTGTTTTCCTTACTGATACTGAGTGACTTATTTGTCCTTCGTATTTGACCCTCATAATAGGTGAGTACATTTGGATTTTATTGTGCATGGAGAATTCCTGGTTATTGCATTTGAAACACATCCTGGATGGAGCCATTGGAAATGTAAACAAGGTGCTGAAAGCTGAATTGCAGAGGGAATGTGTGAGGAGTCTCTCAGCCCAGGGACATAAATTCACTCCTAGAGAGAGAGGAACAGGATTGCATGGGTTGTTATTGCAAATTCCAGGCTCCCTTCCTTCCGCAGAAGAGCTGCAGGGGACAGAGCAGGCAGGATGACTTACACTTTATCCTTCTTTCCTGTTGACCCATCCTTGCTCTTTTCTTGAAGACTAAAGTCTCCGGGAGCTCCCATGTATAAAGCTCATGTCATCTTAGAGACGAAGAAAACCCCCGTATGGTATAAGCATTCATTACACAAAGGAGAGTGTCGGTGGCTGTGAACAGAAACCGTAGGGTGACAGCTGGCTCCTCAGACGCCCGCCCCCGGTGCCGCTCGTTGCAGAGAGCTAGCCAGTTTAACCGTGGGCAGGTTGCAAATAACGCGCAGGAACTCTTGTGCTTGGTGGGAGGGGTGCGTGTCTAAGTGTCCAAACTGAATGCGTTGCCTAAATGAATGCCACTTGGCTGTGCTTCTCTGTAAAGTATTTACATAAGTGCACCCAAAATAAATTACATTCTGATTACTTCATCACTGTGAAGTTATTGTAATTGAGAAGATGGTCAGAGAAGAGTATCTAAGAAATTAACAGGAGCCTGAAGGATTTGATTAATAAGGAAAATTGCTAGAAGGTGCTGAGGGTGACAGAAGGAGGGATGGAACATAATGCACTATGAATATTTGAAGAACAAAAATATGAAGAGGGATCACTCAAGACAGAAGCAAGGTGAAACTAGAGAGGTATGAAATAAATGCAAGGAAGAAAAACGTTCCTGACAGTGAGATGTTTCAGGCTGGGCACGCAGTACCTCAGAGGGACACTTGACCAACAGCATGTCTTAAAACTAAATGGAATAGACAAGGAATAACAACCTATAGCAGGCAATCCTGTATGGTAGGGCGGGAGGAGATGATGAGTGACTTAGACATTCATGGCAAGATTAAGTACTGATAACATGGCTGGCTTGCTTATATTTTGAAGTTGAGGTGTCATGTAGGTGTGCAAATGGGAATGAGATAATCGAGCAGTCTCGTGCGTAGACCTTGTGGAAGGGAAAAGCTGAAAGCTGTCAGTCCTGAGATGTCTGGAAAAAAACTACTACTGTCAGTACAGCTTCTAATTTCATCTTGCATTAATGAAATATACCTTTGTGCTAGAAAATGGATTTTTAATTGCGTATTAGATAGCTATGGTTGTGTGTTAGACCTATCCCAGTCACTCCACAGTGGTGTGCGAGAAGTCCCAAACCCGTGTTGCAGGAGGAACCCTGCGCTCGTGTGCCTTAGTTCTGCTGCAGGGTAGGGCTAAGGACCAGTTGCTGTCTGCTCAACACACTTCATGGAAGGCATCTTTTTAAAGCAACTGAAACAACTTCAAAATGCAAACCAGCAGGATTGCAAAGTAAGCACGCAACAAAGTTATAGGGTAGCACGCAACTGCTCTTAAGTGTTCTCTACCCCTGGACGTGGGGAATAAGGTCTCCCTTCAGCCAGCCAGGCTCCTGCTGCCCTGAAGAGCCACATCTCTACTCTGCCCTCCTTCAACCACCTCCTTTCAGTTCATTTCATGTTATCAGGCAACATAGACCTGAGTTTATCCATTTCATGTAATGCGTTTTTATATTATAATGTTTCTTGGTTGTCCAAAATCCTCTGAAGGAACACGTCCCAGTAGAGCTATAAAACTATCTTCAGTATTTAGTATAAATTCAATATTGTCAGCAAGAAAGATCACTTGCAATGATTGCATTGTATTTTACTTTTAGTGAAGCCATTACTGGAGTCATGTCTTTTATTTATATTAACATGTTGTTACCTGTAACCTAATAAAGATGCAAAATGCATGAAATAAATCCCCTACAGATTTAAGGACTGCACATAAAGGAAATTTTCTGATTTACCTTTACATTTGTTGAATACAGACCTTGCATTAGTTTGGACATGAAAGCATTCAATTGACTCTATTTAATTCCCATTAATTAATTTCTGTTATCATTTTCCTTGACTCTTTACTTCAGTATTAAAATACTTGGATCCGTGTTAGAAAATTCCCTTAAGTTGTAACAATTTCAAATTGTAAGGTTTATTAAAAATATCATTTGTGCTCTAAGAGCTTATTAGTTAAAACCTACATTCCAAGATAATCTTCAACTTCACAGAAGGTTTTCATTTTTAAAAAAGATTTTTGTTTTTCATTAATTTGTAACTCGAGATGTGTGGAAAGCCTCTTATTCAATAGAGAGAACTGCTCAAAACATGCCCAAGCCTATAGGTTTTTTTGACAAGGGAAAAGCGTATCAACTTAATTTTTGCAGTATTTAGTCCAAAATACTGAGAGCTCTGTATATAAATGTTAATCAAATCAGATCTGGTAGGAATACAATTTTTTCCTGCTCCGTCTAGTTCTGAATCAGATTTCCATAATGCTTTTTTGTTGTTGGTAAAAGCTGTTGCTGAACTGCAGAGAACCTCAGGTCTGCAAATCGCGGCAACTGCAAAGCGTTTGGGAAACTTGTTTGTTGGGTGGTTTTGGTTTTGTTTGGGTTTTTTGTACTGGCCGTGGACGCTATGCACATTCTGTAACTTTACTGACAAAATAAGCGTAAATGAGTCTGTAAATTATCTGGAGATCCGTCCTGTGAGCAAGTCATGTGTGAAGAGTTGCTAATGCTGCTGTGCCCATCTTGTTAAGATTTCTACATAAAGCAAGGAGGGCAGGTTGTGTTGCTGGTTGGCTAATTAGCCTCTTAGCCATCACACAGAACAAATGAGCAGAGCTTGGTCAGTTTGGGCTCCTGGGGCTTTTATTCCCGCTGGCCCCTGGGGACGTGCACTCAAAGGACCCCCCATGTGACGGTGGTCGCTTTGTAGGAGCCTTGCTGTCCTACTTCTGTTGTAAACTTCATCACATTTCTTTTGGATTTCTTACCAGCATCATTTCAGGTTGTATCTCCCCAGATCGAGCTCTTCAGAGCTGCGTGGCCTTTTTTGTGCGCGTGTCGTAGAGAGAGGATCAGGCCAGTGTGACTTGTAGCTGTCAGGAGCCTTTTAGTAAAATCCTTTAAAGCTTGGGTCTCTAATGCATTGAGTACTCTGTTCAGGTGCCCGGAGACTGGGGCAATGTTTAAATTTAAGGATGTGAGTACTTGGTTCCACAGGCTTCACTGGGACTTCTACGTGTCGAATTTAGTAAATACTTAAGTGATGAGTTAGGGGCTTGGAGAGTGGGGATCTTGTGCCAAACAGTAGAGCATTGAGCCCCCAAGACAGCTGACAATCCTAAAACCCGTAAGAGTTTATTTTTACAAATAAAAAGGCAAAAGCTGCTGAATAATGTATGTGGTCAAATCAATTGTGCACATTCAAAACATCAGTTAATCACAGAAAGAGAATCAGGCTGTGTACTGCGCTTTAATGTTCAGTATTGGGAAATGAGGGGGGGAAAAGGCCACTTCTGTTCATTCTTTGGAAGTAACAAGCAGCAGCAGCTGTAGTAGGCTGGGGCAGAAGCTTGTGCTATGAGATCACTCTGGAAAACAGAATTAGTAATGGATCGAAGTTGTGAAGTTACGAGCTGACCTGTGGTTGTGTCACCGAGTGTTTTCAAGGGCAGTGCATTCAAATGTGCTCCTAAATGCGCATCATCTAATGAGACAGACAGAATAAAGAGTCATTCTTTAGGGAAAGGATGAATAAAAAAAAAGCAGATGTGCCACCCCATTCTAGTCGCAGTACTTGGACAGAAAATAAGAGTTCCTAAAAGGCACTGGATGCATGTGTATTGGTGGGCTTAGGTGGGATGTACCATGCCTGGGATAGTCCCAAGTTTTTGTGTCCGCTGGGGCTCTGTACTGGTTGAACTCCTTAGCTCTTACAATGGCAGCAGATTTGGGTGGGAGTTTTTGTGGGGTTTTTGGTGTTTTTTGTTTTTGAAACCAAGTGGGTTATTTGGGCTTCCTTCATTGCAGCTAGTTGTATACGCTAACTGCAGACCATTTTCTAGGTAGATTTTATTTAAGCTGTAACTACTCTTGGGGCCAGCTGAGACCCAGGAACCTGCAGCTGTGGATGTTGCTTCCCATTACAGCTGGAGGCAGCGAAGTCTTTAGGGATTAAGAGAAAAATCCCACCAGGACCTTGCTGCATCTTATAAAAACCAGGCTGTAAGTGACTTTCCCAGTATCTGACTAAAAGTCCCTTGGCACAGTGGAGTGTTGTCATGGATACTCCAACTCCAGGACACTATAAAGCCCATCATTCATTACATTTATAAAATCTTCAACACTTCAAAATCTGCTCTCGGTACCATTACAAACCTACATCAAAGCAGATGGTACAGCACTACAAGAATAACCTCTTTACCTCCTCAGGCATGGTGAGGGCTCTGTTGCTCAAAAACTCCAGCAGTGCCAATAAGGCATCACCTGAGCACCACTAGGACACTCTTTAATGTAAATAAAGGTAAAATTTGTCATGGTTTGACTAGAGATCCCTGACTGTTATAGATGTGAGACTGCCTTTCTCAGTCTAAGGTGTTTTGTGTTCCCTTAATTAAGGGATATTCTGGGTAAGTGACACTGGCTGATGAGCACAGACCTGCAGCCCCAGAGCTGTTTTGTATATTTTGGAAGTTGAGGCAAATGCTAGGATAAAAGGTTGACTCGATTACTTGTTTTATTGTAAAGATGTGGGGAGAAATTTTCGTTGTGTTAAAGTTGTAAACTGGAGAGCATAAGGGAAAAGTTGAAAATGAGACCCATTATTAACCAGCCTTGACTTTGGAGTGGGTCTGTGTTTAATAGTCTGGCAAGCTCTACCCTATTTCCCTGCATAATTGCCAATTAGTGCAATAGATCTCTGTATCTCTGTAGAACTAATTTTAGCTAGGTGCTGACAGATCACGAGGAGAAGCCAGGTGAATAGAGGATGGGTCCTGGAAGGCAACTTCTTCCATGCTTCCTTAAATATTCTTTCTCGGAGCTGACAGCAACAATAGTTGTGTTATTGCTCTGTTGAGCAGATGTAGGGAAAACAGACATTTTTTTTTTTTTCCAGAAAACTTAGCTTTTGGGCCTGGTTCTAGTAAAAATATTAAAGTTGACTTAAATGAGTAAGCTGTCAAGTGCATCAGTATTGATGTGATTCCCCCTTTTAATGTTAAAAAGAATGAATTGTAACTTCTCTGAGAGCATGGCGTTGATACCTCATTGGCTTGAGTGAAACAGATAGCCAATTAAGGTCTGATTGAAAAAAATGTGTGCGCTAATAATAGTGCCTTCTGGCTGTAGTAGTATGGGCTAATAAATTTGTAATTAAAGGTGGTGTTCACTTCCCGAGTGCTGTCTGCCACTCTGCAGTGAAGAAATACAGCCTTGCTTGTCACTGGCTGCTATGAAGGCATCTCCAGTTGCCAGTAACTCTTCGGTGTGCACATCTGGAGCCAGAGCAGAGCTGTGGGCAGCTGCTAAGGCAGGTCATGCTCAACAGGTTCAGACCCTGTCCTGTGGCAGCTGTTGCACACTACAGGCTTTGCTACATGAACAAAGATGAGCGTGCGACGGTTAAAACTGCAGAAGAGCTGCAGACAAGTTGGGAAAAGTTGGAGAGGGTGACCGTGTTGTTTCTAAGAAGACAACAGAGGGAACGTGTTGGCACATTCTCCTGATGAAAGTGCATGCCGCACTGATCTCCTGCCTCATCCTGGCCCTGAGCTAAGCCCTGGAGGCACAGAAGGCTGCGACCCTTCTCTGGCTGTCTGTTCTCAGTGCTGGGAAGTGAATCCAGTGACAGCATGTCACTACAGAAAAGATTAAGAACAAATACAACCTCCTCCTGAGCTGTGCTTTCAAGGTCTTGTCCAGGGCCTATCGGAGATGATGGGAAATTTTCTTGCAGCCTTCACTGCCTTAGGCCCTTATTCTATAAATTCAGTGTATTTTTGCAGTAGCACTCTATTATCTCTGGCTTTGTCTTGTTTTCTAGCTGTGGTGTTCGTGATGATATATTCTACACACGAGTCAAATCCCATACTACTTTGTTTCACCTGTTATGCAGAATATTTTTCTGGTCTCTCTCTCAAGTGGAAGTGAGCAACAATATAATATGACAAGGGATAAACCTTCCCTTCATGCTGTCAAAAAAAAAAAAAAGTCTTGTTGGTGGTTTTGAACTTTAAGTGCAGGAATAAATACAGGAAGTTAGCATTTCTTTTGATCGATGACTCAATTGAACTTGGGTGAATCATTGATTTTTTTTCTTTTTTTTTGTGGCAGAGATGTACTAAGTTGCATCAAAGAATGCATTTGTGCCATAAAATTAAAAGTAATGGGTTTGTGTATGTGCTTACAGAAAATGGTCTAGTCTTATTCAGAATGATAGTAATAAATACTGAAAGCCACGCATCCTACTAGGAGATAGGACCTGTAAAAAGAAAGATAATTTGAAGGCTCTCTGCCATAAGCCTCCTTTGGTGTTGGGTGAGTCTGCTGAGGTTGTTAGCAGTAGAACAATATTGCTTTCAAAAGGGATCAGCTTCCTGAGGTTTTGATGCAGATGCTAGTGTTGTCCATGGGAATGAACCAGTGTAAAGATGCAATATCCTTTTGTAAAGCAAGAGGAAACTTTCTAAGAATAGTAACTTTTATAAAATAGTTGTGCGGTTTGAGACTTGGAGGGGTTGCAGTGTTTTTTCTTGAACATCCAGGAGAAACTGTAAAGCTGTGCTCATGATGGGCTTGAAAAAGTGATTAAGGTAAATCTACACTTCAATGGATCTCCAGTCATTAGCTTCAGCCTCAGGTATACTAACCTTTCAAGGAGAATAAATCAGAAATGCTTAAAAGTTTTAGATATGCTGAGGGCAACACCCACCTTCTGCCTAGTTAAAAACATCAAAAGGGAAAGAGGGCTTGATAATAATGAAGTTTGGGAACTTGAGAAATTATAGAGGTCACTTCAGATCCCACTGGCCCCTGAGCAAAACTCTTTTGAGGCATTTTAGTTTTCTGACCTTCTTTGTACATATTTGAAAGCCACAGCTTTTTACCTAAAGCACTCTAAAGAAGATTAAACAGCTTTTTAACATCTGCTGTGTTCATAGTGTGTAGGAAGAGCTATCAGTTTTGGGTGCTATTAAGATGGATGGGTTTTTACTTGATTTGGAAAAAGTGTTTAAACTTATTTTGGTTTATGCTTTTTTGTTCTATTATACTCTGCAAATGGGGGAAAAAAATACCTTGCTTTAATTTGGTGGCTTTCATTCAAAAGGAAATAAGTGCTTTAAAAACAAAGCATACCCACATCTAGAGGTCAGTTCTCTTGCAGGCATGGATAGCAGCGTCTGATTAACGGCAAGCAGCAACTCTGTGTAACGACGTAGTACAGAAGTATATCAATGCAAAGGAAAGCTAGGAAAAACTAGAGGATAAAAATATGTTCTGGTTGTTTGAGTTGTAAGAGCAATTCATATTTAACAGTTGCGTGACAAATGAAGGATTCAATAGATACTGTCTGCCTTTCGTATTTTATATTATAGTATCTTGCCTGACTCTGTGCTAATCAGAGAGGCCCTTTTGCTCAGGACAGAGGTAGTCGGGGTGGAGAGGGCTCCTAGGATATCAGGACTTGGCATGGTGATGCTCCTCTCCATGTTGGTTACTGGGTCTGACTCATGCCAGCCTGAACTGGGACTACTGAACTGCGAAAGGCCTTTGATATAGAAAGGAGAGTGAAGTGGTGCCTGGATAAAGTGCCTGAGAGAGGCACCCCGATCTTTGGAGGGGCGATCTGCTTCGCTGGGCTGAAGGAAAGGCTCCAGAAGGAGCTTGTTATTTAGGTAAGGGGACTGGGGACTGTATACAAGCACATCTTGGCGGCACTCGTCTCTGCACGAGGGCATCTTTGAGTCAATGAATAACATGTATTGAGATGATGACTGCTTCTGAAGAACTTTGATTAGAGACTCCTAATGAAAAAGATCTCAGCTGGAGCAAGCAGCAAAACACAGCTGCAGCTCAGAACTGGGGGAACTCTTAAGTACCCAGAGACCGTTCATAATTAACAGGATCATGTTCCTGTAGAAAGGTGCCATACACAGGGCCAGGAGGCATAGGTGAGAGGGACTGAGAAGAGTTCAGAACTGCAATTCTCAACCTTTTGTTTTTATTCTTCCGTGCTGTTCTCGTTTTTCCTTTTCTTTGGCTTTTCATGTGACCTCAGTCAGTAGAAAGTGTCTGGCCGCACATAACATTTGGAGTCCTCCGTGGAAGCCCCTTGCACTTGACAGGTGACCATTACCATGTTATTGGATGTCTTGCCTAAAATGGAGCTCCCAACAGTGCGGAGGTGTTGACCTTTTGGTGTGACTGTGGCCCTGATCCAGCGGAGGAGCTGGGTTGCTTTGCCAGCAGCAGTTTCCAGCCTTAGGTGGGTTTTTCTCTCCAGGGACTCTCATTCCAAGTGCAAATCTGAATTCAGGGCTGTACTCTGCTCAATTTATAAATTCCCCAGGGATCATCTGATAGAACAGAACAGCAGCAGACATCGAGGGGGAAATGGTGGTGTTTGCAGTACACTTTAGTGCTGCTAATTACAACCAGCAATGCAGCGCTCTGATTCCTTGATGTTCACATAAATTCCCGTCCGGGGTTTATAACCCTGGAATACAGGCTTCCTGCTTGAAATAGCCTCGCCATCAGATCTGGAGAAACTCCTCTGGAGAAGTAACTGTGGATTTTTGAACTTCAGATGAAAAGCCAGTTGCCGAATCTCTTATTTATCTGAATTTCCCTTGACTTTAATAAGCGATTGAACTGAACAGAGGATGCAGAGATTCAGCCTGATGTTTCTGGAATTCATATTTTGCTGTTGCCTGATATACGTTGTCTTGCGTAAGTCAATTAGCCTGTATTGAGGATCGATTTTTCTTCCTGTTTTATATTTACATGCTCTGCTCAGAGCTCGCCTCTGCTGGGATTAAGGAATTGCCTCTTTGTGAGGTTATTCCAGTGATGAGTATAAAACTGAAGTTGAGCAGAGCTTGTTTGATGTCTGGGCTCCGATAAAAGCATTCTGTAAATTACAGCAGTGGTTCTC
Organism: Himantopus leucocephalus; assembly: GCA_003993805.1. Classification (NCBI taxonomy): domain Eukaryota; kingdom Metazoa; phylum Chordata; class Aves; order Charadriiformes; family Recurvirostridae; genus Himantopus; species Himantopus leucocephalus. Next base: position 1,333,757 of record RSEF01000019.1, on the reverse strand, counting down.
TGGGCAGGTAATCTGCACGTATAGGATGTTTCTGGTGAGGAGCAGGAGGCTGATGTGTCTGTGTCTGGATGCTTTTGTATCCCACAGCTTTTGGGATAGGTTTCACGTACAGCTGGATGGGGCTTTGAATGCAGGCTTGAACTTCTTGGAATATTCTTATTGTTGGAGTCAGGACTGATCGAGCTTCCCTCAACTCTGTTTAATGAATGTAGTGCATCAAAGTTTGGTGTGCTTTGTCCCAGGGATAACAGCTTTTGTAGCTGAGCGTATTTGCTAAAATCTCCACTACTCTCTCGGTAAGCAGATTAGTTGAGGAAATAAGTTTTGCTCCCTTAGGAACTGTGGTGTGGTGTCAGTTTGTAAATACACAGATGCCATCACAAGAAAAAAATCCAAATATTATATCAAGCTGTGATGTCTGAAACATTGCTTTATATTCTAAAATACTCTTGCTTTGATATTGAAGACTTAGATGTCACAAAAGTGAAGGTGTATGATTCCGTTTTTTTGCAGGGCTACAGCTAAAGAGAATGGTAAAATTCTAATGGTGCGGACTGTTAGTATATTTGCAGGAAAACCCCCAAACATCTTCCTAATGTAAACTTCCTGCTGTAGTATGATACAGTGTGATGCTTCTGGAGTATGTTAGTCACAGTATAACCACCTTCAAGAGAGGGGAAATAGGAATTTAACCAACCCTTTCCAGCCTCAAACTGGCCTTTGTAGCACGTCTTCTCCTTTTGCTGTAGCTCTGAGCTTGAGTGTCCCAGATGGTTTGAATTCTTATGTTGAGTTGGAGGAGAGTGAAGCTGCCAGATACTTTAATGTGGCTTTATATTTGTCACATGAGATGTTTGGCTCAGAGAAATTGATTCCACAGTTTTGTTCTACTCCAAAAAGTTAAAACGTGCAGCACTCCGAGTGCCATGAATAGGCTCAGATTATTTCATGCCTGAATTTTCTTTCAGATTATGGTGCAACAACAGCCTTCTGCAGTGCTCTCCCTCAAACTCAGTGATGGATTGGGCTGGTGGTGCATGAGATGTCACCTGGCACCATGGTCTTTGGGACCTCATCCCCTGCATTTTTGCTTCCTTCTCGCAAAGAAGTAGGTCACTGCTAAGTTCCTTCTGGTGCTGCTGTATTAGGTTCATCTCACTTTTTTTTTTTCTCTAAACTGAGTGGAAAAAATTATATAATTTGCACTGATCCTAAAGAACCGATGCAAAATCCCAGCATTGAGACATGAAAAAATGAGGCTATTTGAATCTGTGAGAAACAGTGGTGCAAACATATAGGTGATTCAGAAGAAATGATGAATTTAACAAACACATGCCGTGTATTTTGATGCCACCACTGCTACTGTCAGGCTAGAAAGGTCCCTCCTGCAGCTTTGACGTAGGGTTGGCTTCTTTGTACTTTAATGCCTTTCTTCTTTAATGGCACGCAGATATAGTATTGCTATACGTGGCGGCTGCCAAGCTAATCCAGGCTATTGTCTGCATCCAGTATCTCAGCGCTGACTGCATGTTCTGCCAATGCTGCTGCACCGGGTCCTGCAGTGACGCTGTTTGTCCCCAGGGACTGTGAGCAACTCTCCTGCTCATCTGTCCCTCACGCTGGCTTAGAAAGCTTCCAACGCTTCAGGTCACTGTGCCGCAAGGGGCCCTGCTGTTCTCTCCCTCTCCACCACAGCCAGGGAAACAAGCCCAGACCCTCCTTGCTGACACATTTCAATAGTTCGCTCCTGTGATCCTCAGCAGGAAACGCAGGTGGGGGGGGGGGGAACAGAAAGCATCTTTCTGTGCCTCACATTTTTAGAAGCCGTAAAAAATACAATATAACTTAAACTTTCCTGGAAAGCACTTCGAGCAATCTGAGCATTTTTCACCCTAATTTATCATCTCTGCAAAGCATCTTGTTTTCTTATGGATTTATTGTTTTCCTTTGCCCAGTAATTCCCTAAGCCTGCCAGTGAATAGCACTTTATTTAATGTATATAGAATAAAGGACTTTGGCAATTAAAAAACAAACAAAAAAAACCTCACCTGGAAAATGCTTTGGGATTTAGTTATTCAAATAACTGCCTTGTCCCTGTGGAGTATCTGCAGCTGAGACAAGTAAAATCTCTTGGGTTTGATTTGGGGATAAAGCCCCTTGGAGAAGGGTGGTGGTGAGGAGGAGGAAGGAGGGTCTGAGGCTGTGTCATGGGGCTGGACTCCCTTGCTCTCGCTGTAGGACGCTTGGGAGACTTCAGCACATTGTTTAGAAACAAAGATCCGATATCCAAGACACCCCACTCTGGTCTGTTGGATTCATTAATGTTGTGGGCATGATCCCTTAATAAAAGTGCTGCTTATGAGGCAGTTTATTAGGTAATTAAACCTGATGAGCCAGGAGGAGGTCCTTTCCCCTGCTGTGAAGTGCTCTGTGGCAGAAGGAACCTATTTAAATTATTCCAGAAGGTGGGGGTTTCCCTGGGGGTTACAAGGGCAGCTCAGCGAGGACGCTGTACAGAGGACAGCGCAGCAGTGTTGGGTGTTTACTGGCATCCCTATTTTGGACTTTTTGCATTGTTTGAGTTTATGTAATGCTAGGCAGGCAAAGCATCAAATTAAAATACAAAGAAAATAGTCAGCCACCTCGGACAAGTTAATATGCGCTAGGCAAGTACATACATGAACTGTGCAGATCAAAGACAAGTGCTCGATAATGTCTGAATAACGCTGCCCTTTAAGGGACTTGTGCTGAACTGTAAGGTTCCCCCTAGGACATGGGTATGGGCTAATTGCAGCACCGTCAGTCTGACTGCGTTAAGTGTAGCTCCTGCTTTGTGCTTTCTTCTCTGAACATAATCAAGAGGTTGCGTTCACAGGTTTTCCCTTGGTGGTCATTTATAAGGAGCAACAAAGTCCGCTTCCAATGCGTTTAGGCATTAACAGATAGGGATTTACCAAAGGAGGAGTGGGCAAGGAGGTACTAATGTTCTTCCCTTTTCCCCTTGGTATCAGTTACTGTGTGCTCCGAAGAGCTGTGGTGCGATGTTACTACACTCGTGCATCCTCCTGGTTAGATCAGGGTTATGCCCTTCTTTGCAGCATAGCAGGGATTTGAAGTTTGGTTATTCTCATCGTTGTCCACTCAAAGCTGGATTGGCCTTGACGTATTATTTCAGATGTTAAAAAAAGCAAAACCCAAGAACACTATCAAATGCATGTAATTTTAAGTAATGTCAATACACGTTGGACTTTTTTGACAGGGTTGCAAGCACAGGTCCGTGTGGGTGGGTGTCTGTGCGTGGGCATGTCATGTACAATTGTAGGGATTGCTCTCGGCCTTCGGGTGGTGAAAGTTTCGCCTGCGACTTCTGTGGGCCTGGGGTGTTCCTCAGTTGCTGGGGTGGACATTATTATTCGAATGCAAATATCATCAGGGCGTTTGAGGACATTGCTCTACAGTGCAACAGTCGTAACAGCTTCAACGTAATCTTAATTGCTGGTTGTATCTTCTGTAGTATCCATCTCCCGTTCTTCCTAAAGGTTTCTCCATCACCTCCCTTCAAATACTAGCCAACACCATTTTCCTTGTGTACAGGCCACTTTTTTTTTCCTTTTGTTGTTTGTCTCTAGTTTTGAGATGTGCGATAAACGCTGGTGTGTAATGGGGTACCACGTGATACCAGAGTTACATGTGAACCTGCAGGCTGCTGCAGCAGGCGCTGGACCTTGAAGTACTGCGTCAAGCTGCAGCTACGGAAGACAAGCCTCTTGCTGGCTGGAAAGTACGGTGTGCTCTTTAATAATAATTATTGAGTCATGTGGATCCAGGATTTGGAAGAGAGCTAAAACTGCCAGTTGTAAACCACTGTAATTATAACAGATACACTAGAGGTGTGTCGCATTCTAGTATGCAACATGAGGTATGTTTTCTGCTTGCAGAAGACCAGGCTTTGCTATTCTTGGCCGTAACATGTTAAAATTGTTACTTTGTGATCTGTTCCAGGGATACAAATGGGCTTTACTAGGTAAAGCGCTACCTAGTGTAAATAAAGTTGTCAAATAATAGTCCGTTACAAAAATCCAGCTAATGGGTGGAGATGATGGCTTTCACTGTGTACCTAGGTGTCTTATATGTAATATGCCATAGAAGTGTTGTATTTTATAGCCATGGCCTATATTGAAGGTGAGTGATGTTACATTTCGTAGCCTCCAGTATTCCCTTTGAACCTGATTTTTATCCCCAGCTGTATACCAGCAATTGCAGAGCCCAGTAAGGGTTTCATTTGGGGACCATATGAGAAGCATATGGGTAAATGTCTCTTTGGTTGACCGGTCACTTATTAATGACACCTTATTGAAACCTTTTGTTTGTTTGTCTTTGCTTAGGTGTTCTTGCCTTCCCTTGAAATTCAACTCCCCTTGCCTGGGCAAGCTGATACCGTTGTTTGCTTGCTGGGGAAATGAAAAAGATATGTCTACCGAGGGTTAAACTTCAGTTAGGGGAATAAGCAGCAGTAGCAGATGAGATCCCTAATAAGGCTCTTGCTTCTGTGAAAGCGCCCTTGGTGATGCAGATGGAAGGTAGATCAGTATGGAAAACATGACCTAGATGTTCTTTCTAAGCAGCATACTTATATATACACATAAATATATATATATATAATGTTATTCCAGGCACTGGCAGCTCTTTAAAGGAGCAGCGGAAGCTCGCTCTTTTTTTTTTCCCAGAGAAATACCACATCAACAGACTTATTTGCCTGAGCATGGTCCCCAGTGATTAAAGCTACACCTACAAGAAAAGCTGAAAGCTTTGCCTACGAGCCTTCCTCCTTGCTAATGCAGCTGAAAGACCATTCATTATCCCACCCAAGGCAGAGTTTATAAACACATCCTTTCCAGGCTCCCTGCATCAAAAAAGAGAGAATCAGGCACGCTCTTGTTCAGCAGCTGAATCAACTGTACACAAAAATACTTTAACCTTTCTGCATTGGTTTCTGTGTAGGACACCCATACTATACGTATATGGACTCTTTATACTTTCTGTGAGTGGTCAGTTGACGTACTTATTCAGAAATTTTGCAGAAAACCATTTTGCATTATGAGTAGTTTTTAACATGAAGTCTAATTGTCGGGGGTTCGTGGATTGTTGATAAATGAGAGCCATGATTAGCTTGAGTATGTTAGTTGATAAGAGCTAGAGAATTTTCATTTTTATAAGTAGATCTGTGAAGTTATTAGAGTTCATAGCATTTGAATAACCATTTATTAAACATTACTTTAGTTCAAGTTAACCCTTCCTTGGCTTATTACACATAGTATGTCAAAACTTATTCTGTTCCCTGATTGAATTGTAGTCCCTATTAATGTTGTGACCTCGTAGCTGTTCATCACAAGTGATCTCATAAGCCAGAATGGAAGCAGATGAACAGCAAGACAACTCAAACACAGGCTTGTACATACTGATTACTCATGTGATCTAATTCAGTGAGCTACTGTAATGAAATTTTAAATATGGGGCTTAAATGAGTTTGAGTCGTATGCAAGTATTATCCTGGCCGTTTGCACAAGAATAATTAAGAGTCTAGTATATGCCCTCAGATTCCTATTGCACTACGGAGACTATCCACACAGAAGAAATAAAATGTGTCTTTCTTGCATTTGTGAATTGCTTGCAATTAAATCCAGTAAATGGTGTCGTCTCAGTCATTGAATTGCTCGGTCTGAGTAACTTTTCTCCCTGCCCTTTACCCGTCAAAAGCTTTATTCTAAAACTCAATACTTGGGATCCCAGTTCTCCCAGCACTTACTGATGTAGTACACTTTGTCTAAATGAGTGGAGTCATTGGCTTCAGTAGGACTGTCCATGTGCTTGGAGTCGGGTGTACTTAAGCAGCAGGAGTCTCAATAAAGTAATTTTTCGGTGTGTGGACATCCAACTCCAAAGGCCGTTCTGTGCCCACAGGGCTCTGGAGGCCAGGCGTTCCAACTGGTAGCTGTAACTGGTAAGCTTAAGACCTGAAGTTCTTAATTTCGATTATCTTGAGAGGTACTCTAGCCAGACTGCAGAATGATTTGTATGTGGCACTTCTCTCTGCTAATCCTGAAAAGTGATAGCTGGTGTAGTCTGCACTTCTTAGCCTATTGAATTTAACCTATTGAATAGTTTCTTGTGATCCTGCCTGCGATTCCTCCTTGTAGTAGATTCCTCCAGTAGTGAACCGCTACAGGCAGCCTGGTAGCTAAAGTGAGTGAGTAGCTTTCTGGTGTTGCGGTTTTCTTTGTTTTCTGTTTTGTTGTGGTGGTGGTTTCTTTAATTTATGCATATACATAATTTCAAAATGCCCTGATCTGTTTTTACTTGATGCAATTTTCTACAGGCAGAAAAATCCATCCGTGGAATTTTTCTGTTCAAGATTACAAATGCTCAGTTTGAAAGCGGGCCGCTTCTCCTGGTTTATCCACAAAGCAGGGGTGGGCAGGCATGTATGTTTGCCTGGAGCTATGCCATGTGCATTTTACTCTCCAAAGGCCGGTTTACTGTGTGCACGTGCCTTTCTCTGTATCCAGCTGGTGCAGAAGAGGGCTTACGGCATCAGAGATGGAGATGGCTAAAATTATTTTAAAGAATCTTTCTTCTACATTTCTGCTGTCCTGCTTCTGAACACCAAAACTCTGAATACTGAAAAGGAAAAAATATATATCCTTATTTAGCTGTCTTGTCTTATCTGGTGTGAACGTGCTCTGGAATAGTTGTGAACGGCATTTCTGAATAGCCAAAGCTTGTGGCTTTTCAGTGTGACTTCTGGAAATGGATGTTTCCCAGTGAGAGCAAAGCAGTTTGCAAAGCTGCTGTTGGCATGTGTTCAGCTTCTCAGGCCTGCGGATCGTGTTCCTGCTTATTTGCTATGATTTCTGTGGGTCATAATAACCTTTCTTTCCAGAACTGTCTCTGCTGTACCTCAAGTACTTTCTGTTTGAGATTTTCCTACTACTGGTGACAGCACCATGGAATGAGTCAGCTCCATACTGCTCACGCTCTGTTGAATGAAGGGATGCTGAAGGCATAATTTCTTTATTACTGAAACCTGGTTTAGACAAAATTTTAGAATTCAACACTTCCTCATAGATTCCTCGTCTAATTGATGGAAAGCAAACGCCAAAGCCTCATGTAAAGAAGAGAGTTACGCCACTATGCTGATGAGCTGTAAGCCCTAACATTTCCTGATGCGGGAACGCAAGAGCAGCAATGCTCTGGTTAATTACTCTGACACCTCCCTTCCTAAAAAGGCTCTGAGATGAGTGTATCTTCTAGGGGAAAAAAAAAGATTGTTGCATAGATTAGGTTATTTCCCAGAGAAATACCAAAAATATTTTTCCTATGAGTACTAGTCTTTCTATGGTAATTACTGTGTAGAAAATGCAAATACACCATCCAGGCCACAAACAAACCCACGCTGGAGGGGCCTCACTGCCAGTGCACGGGCCTGGCTCTGCTGCTCGCTGTCATCGGCCCCTTCCATTTCCAGCTCCGCTGTCTCTAGCGGGAGGTTTGAGCACACAGCCACAAGCTAGAAACCGCCCTTGCACCCTGCTCATATTTTCCATTTCTTTGAGGTTTTGAGGAGCCTAAAGATCACCTCACTCCAAATACTTGACGCAAGTATCTCTACCCTGTGAGAAGGTAACGCCTGCACGCCTCACCTGAAGCGTTTTTCCATCTGCCTGGTCTCTGCATGTCATCTTTCCCAGAAAGTTAACCCTCCTGCTCTTTTCTGTGTCATGACCTGCATCCACTGGCCAGAGGAAAGGACAAAACCAGGTATTACAAAGGCCGGGGAAAGAAGCACGTCGTGAAACAGGCTTTGGCTTTACACATGGAAACCTCAAACTCTATTTCCCCCTTGCATTCCTCAAACACTCTTTCCTCCCTGTCCCGCCATCCTGTGTCAGCCCGGCTATTCCTGATGGAAAGCCCTTCAGAAATAACCAGGGCATTTACGATTAATAGGTGCACTTTAGTGTTTCCATCCACAAAATGGATATTGCTCATCTGGAGGTTATGCTCAGTGCTGATGGCTCTAAAGCTCCTTAAAGATATGATGCCATAAAAAAATGCAAAGGCTATTTATAGCTTATTATTTTTTATATGTAATATTTACTGCCTTCCCCTGCCTTCTTGCGTAACATATCAAATGGTGTTCTGCTTCCTGAAAACGTGTGGTAAATCAATTGTTCAACAGTTTTTTTTCAAGTATCCTTACTTAATGTTAGTTTTCATGCATGCATTTTGGAAACTATGTAAAATATGCCTTAAATAGCAAAATAAAATAAATGGCAGGGCTCTCACAGCTTCTTCCACCTGCTTTCAATGCAGAGTTGCCAAACAGTTTCAGTGTTTTATAGCCTGTTGCCCCAAATCAAATTCTGTGTTGCTTTTGGTTTAAGGGCTAATAGCTTTTTGAAATATATTAGCGCTTTCTGGTGGCAGGTCCAAGATTAGCTGTTTATCCGTAGTTCCAAGAGGTATTCTATAATCCTGTGGCACAGTAAACTTTATGAGGAATTTTACAAGCTTTCATGAGTGCATTGTGTTTTGAAATGCTAAGAAAGCAGTTAAGGAGAGAAGAAAACAAAGCACTGCAGTGTCTCCCTCCGATGTTCCACTGGTCTTTGAAGCTCAGCGTTGCTAGCGAGTGAGGAGGAATGACTGCAGGCCGTACGGTGAAGGAGGAACCAGCAAGCCCAAAGCTTTAAGCGCTGCAGAACTGGTTTACTAGAGGCATATAGGCCTTAAAATAATGAACAGCAAGAGTGGCGTAACTCTTCCGTGAGCTGAAGTGGCTGGCAAACCTTGAGCGCGCACTTGGTAGCAATAGCACTGAGAGAATGACATCCGTTTGATTCACCTTCACTGATTTTTCACTTAATGTGATTTTTTTGAGGTGGCACGAAAGCAGGACCTTTGGAGTGCGTTCAGAGCTCTGCTGCCGGTCCTTGAGCCGGTGGTTCCTGCAGGGCAGGGAGAAGGCAGAGCACGTCTGGGGCGAGGGCAGGGCTGAGGACACCTGTGTTTCTTTGTGCTGTTGCAAACTCGATGTGACTTGTGTGAATCCCTCCATCTCTTAATGCTTTCTGCCCCGTCTGCATGGAGAAAAGGGGGAACACCTAGGTGCTAGGATGAGACAGACCAAAGGAGAGAGAATTGGATAGGCTCAGCGCAGCTTTTCTTCCCTTAAAAAATAACTCTTCTCTGCAAGATCTTGAGCCCTAGATGTGGATGTGTGTTCCTTCAGGGGATGCATTTCAGAGGCAGGGTCTAGCACATAATTCTCTCTCTCTGCTTCCTTAAAGATGTCATATCTTTCACCCACAACAAATGCTGTTGTTGGAAAGAAAACAGAAAATCTTTCTGGCCATTCTTCTGAAATGAAAGCAGCAATCTTCAAAGCTAAAAACAATCCCTTCAGGGTAACTCAATAACTACTGAAACCATAGGAAAACAGGCAGTTTGTACTTGTGGGGTATCAAGATTTGCAACTGTTTTATCAGGCTGGAGCTACTCTGGAGATGACTGCCTCTGGCTTGAATGGTGCTTCACTGGGACATGGGTGGGCTGTGCTTGGTGACAGAGAGGATTGCTTGAATCCTGCTTTTATAACTGGGGAGAAAATCTCAGCCTATTTTTGGCACCAGTTGTCATTTGTTGGAGCAAGTTACAGGTTTTACTCAGCCTTGGGATCTGCTTTCCTTTGCAGCTCTGCTATCCAGTGACTGGTGTGAGTGGAGCAGACTCGGCTGTAGCTGGTCGTCTTCCTCCCCTGTTCTTGCAACCTGCAGCCTGACAAGGAACCACAATACAGCCAAAACTCTGGCTTGCGTTGTCCTAAATCTGCTACAGCAGCTTCACCTAGACATTAAACAAGAGCAGGAGGCAGGGTTTTGTCCTGAATGACTTCCCGGCTGAGAATATTCGCAATAAAAGGAGGCTCCTACCTGAAAAGAGCAGCTTTCGGGAGCCTCCGCACTGGGTTTTGCAGACCCCATCCCCCAAACTAACCGACCATGGCCAGTGATGGGGAATATTTCAGCAGCATTGCTGAGCTGAGGATTTCTCTGTGCTTCTTAAGGCTGCTTTAAAACATGAAGGTAGCAGCAGAGAATGTGAGTTTGTGCAGTGTTTGTGCAAGAGGTCACATCTCCCTTTCTACATAGCCAGCAGGTGTTCGGAACCACTCAGCGGGTTGGGATTTACTGTGGAGCTCTTCTGAAACTGCAGCCCTCGGTTGAGTGTCTGAGTATTTGATCCATGACTACCCTGCAAACTCAGCTCTGGGCACTTTGCCCAGGGACACCCAATGAATCAACAGCAAATCAGGAATAAAATCCAGTTTGCGTTTGGTTTTGGATTTTTTTTTTCCCCACTCTACCTTTCATTGAACTCCGGAAGGAAACGCAGCACCTTGAATTTATCTATGAGGTATTGCTGAGACATGCACTTGGTGTGTTTTGGGAACTGATAGAACAGTTGATACACAAATTCCCAAACTAAAACAAAAGGCTACCTGACAGGGAAATGCAGTTGTTTAATTCAAAGTGTAAACATATATGTCTGTTTCTTGACCTACTTGATTTTCTAAATGTTAAGAACTGCTTTGAAGTATTCTTTTTGCTGGGACGCAGACTTCTTGAAATTTTTATGAGAAGCATCTTTTAAGTTCTGTAACAAGAATTTTATTCCTGTCTATCAATGATATTTAATTAGTGGGATGCAGTACACAGACTGGCATTCGTTAAGCAGTTGTTGCAATCTGTCATACCTCTTTATTGGGAGGTTTAAATTTTTAAGGTTAAAATAGTGTGTTATTTCCAGATGGTCATCCCACCATCCATAATCACAGCAGGATAAAAGCTGCCCTGGCATGACTGTAACATAGTTTAAGCACAAATCCAGTGCAAGAGATATCTTAATTATCTAAAAAGAATGACATGAAAAGACATAAAGAAGCAAGTACTCACGCACACTGGCTTGTAAAACTCACAGTAATTTTTTTGTTGGTTTTCTGTATTTAAGAAGACACTTTTTGACATCAGTACATGGAGAGCAGATAAGGGAAAAAGGCAGGTATCAGTTTTCTGTTGATAACTGTGGCAGTACCACAACCAAGTTGTGAGTGATGTATCTTGGCACAGTCTCCATGACTCGGATCCTCTGTCCTGCCCCAGTAGAGCTCCTGCTGGGGGTGGCAGGGTGCTGGGGAGAGCCGTGCGCTGCACCCCAGGAGGCTGTGGCTTCGGAAGAGGCTTTCGGTCTTGACCCTAAGTTGAGTACTTGATATAAGGCATAGGATAATAAGTTATTCTGGAGCATGAGCTGTAGCATCTAGAAAGTCTTCAGAGCCGGGCTTACCGAGCAGCAGGGCGGGGGTAGTCTGTTTCCAGGATCTCTTCTGCTGTAACAGAGGTCAGATTGCTACGGGAAGCGAGACCAGGCTTTTAGGAAGAAAATACCTAAACCCTGAAAGGTTTTATTAGATCCAAGCTAAGTGACTTCTTGTCCCTAACTGACTTCATTGCACTATCCGATCTGTCTGTCTGACAGTCACGTGAAAGACAACCCCAATGTTAATAGGAACAGGGATATATTGTGAATTGGCTTTCGGGAGCTTTCGGGATTTCCCTGCTTTCCAGTGGCGTGGGCACACTGCAGTGGTGATGAAGGGGCCGTCAGCCGAGTGTGTTAGCCTTGAACTTCAGAGGCTGGTGGCAAACTGAGCTCTTGTATGAAAGGCTCTTGGTTTGACCCTGGCGAGGTCATCTTTGTCATCTCTTGATTTCCTTGGGAATTTAAAGCACGCTTTTTTGAAGGTCTTTAGACATCTTTTTGTTTGCACACGTAACATGAAGAAACAATACTATTCCCTGGCTCAAATGAGGCGTTCTGAAGGACTATGAGATGATTAGGTGCTGGAACAACATGGGTCATGTAGGTATCTTCTGTAATAAAAAGAAGTAAGTGGGGAATTTTTTTCTAGTCACACAAAAAGTCAATATCTAAACCATATTTTCTTAATCGTTTGTCAAAATTTCAGTGAACTTGCTCTTCTCCCTCCCCACCTGTTTTTTTGAGAAAGAAGCTGAAACTTTTCTAACCAGCTTTAATAAGAACAGAATAGAGTGGAATAGAATAGACTATTTCAGTTGGAAGGAAAATGATCTAAGAATTAGATCCTGGTCATCAAGGTGAGTACTGAAGTTCAAAGCAGCAAAACTGAAGAGTAGTTGAGCTTTAAGCTATGATTTTGCTTTTTTTCTGAGCGAGTTCTTTCATTTCTGAACTCAGTTAAGAGTTTAAGCCATTCTAGAAGGTTTAGAAATGCTGATCCTGAAAGATACTTATTGATAACCATTGCAAAGATCTCTCTTTAATATCCTTGAGGGAACCATAAAGCAATCTCATAAGCTAGAAGTACAATGAGTTGCTTGTTTTTTCACAGCATTTCCCTGATGTGTCAGTGATGAGCTGTCCACGCTCGCAGTCTGAACTTAAAAATTCATGAAATATGAATAGAGTCATTGTAATGTAGAACTAAATATATTCCCAAACTTTGAAGATAAAACTGAAGAAAGTTACTTTTGTGCATTAGCTGTTCCCGTAGTGGAAGAAAATTCTAAGGCTGGAGATAAAGAGTTCACTCCTTGATGTTAAATACTTGCCTAAATTACTGTCAAAAATGAATCCAGAGAGAGCAGACGATGTGCCATCAATTTTTTAATAGTAGCTTCTGAAAAAAAAAATAATATTTTTTTTGCAAGTGCTTACTCATTTCACACGAGGAGGTCGGGCCTCATGCGGTCACTGAAGTGAGGGTAGGGAGAAAGGTGGCACTGATGGACCCTTGCAGTGCCACAGGGTGTGCTGNGCACGACTGCGCTCTCTGGGGCAGCGGGTGGGCTGCAGCGCTGCATGCGGCGGGGCCTTATGCCGCAGGGCGTGCTGCAACCAGCCTTCCCCAACCCTTGCCAGCAGGAGAGGGCACGATCCGTGCCTCCTGCGCAAGCCGCTAGCACTTCACGGAGCAGATTCCTGTCTGGAGAAAACACTGATGTTTTGGTGACAAAACAAAGAGCCCACAGGCAGTATGGAGGCTTGAATTCACCTGACCTGATGGGGGAGGACCTTCTCGGAAGTGGTTCTGGGCAGCAAAGAAAGAAAATTAAAGCGGAATAATCAGGAATTCTCAAAAGCCTGAGAGAAAAGGAAAGACTGGCAGCTCCTGAGGAGCACCATGCCTGAAAACAAAGAAGAAACCCAGTTCCACTAATAATACTCCAATGAGAACTTTAAGATTTTGAGGAAACATCTCATGGCTTTAAATTGAACCCTAGCATTGTTGTTTTTTTTTTTTTTTTTTTNTTCCTCTTGCAGATCATGGTTTTCATACAGGGATTCAAAGTCACAGAAAGGCCAATTTATGCAGTTCAAGCAAATTTATCTAAGAGGACCCAAATATCAGCTTTCTTATGGTGGTGTTTTCAAGGCTGGAAATGCAGATGTTTAGGTTTCGCCAGGTCGGTGCAGGGCACCCAGCAGTGTCCTCGCTCGCTGCCAGCCCAGGGAGCGGGTGGCAGAGGATGGAGCTGGAGCGGTTCCAGTAAGCAGCAAGAAACCAGGTTTTTCTGCCCGGTTCACATCTACCAGAATGCGAAGAGAGTCTTCCCCAGGTGCGGCACAGTATCGTACTGCCATCGTACACTTCCAAAGTGATCAGGGGGAGATAACTTCTGGAAACCAAGTGGGTTTTGTATTCGTAATCCTTCTTGTAACTGGCAACTAGTATTTGCTGTATTTTAAGGAGCAGAGATTTTTAGCTAAAGGATTAGTATGTCATTAATCAATCCATTGAATATTCATGATTCAGTGGATTTTTTTCCCCCCACAGAAGGAGAGAAGTAATTATTTTGGCTAGCACTTGAAAAGTGCGTATGTGCTGTTGGTAGAACTCCACTGTATTAGGCAAAAATAGAATTTTTCTATTAGAAATGCAAACTGATCTCTCCCCAATACTGATAAGTAACCCTTTAGTTCTTCTTTTTCTCTATTTAGTAATGTTTCATGGTTTTTTTGTAAGAATGTAACTAATGTGGAAAAAATGAGAAGAAAGAAGCCAAACAACCCAAACACTGCAGTGGAGAAAACCCTGATTTGGAGAGTTGCGGTCTTGACAAACCCTTTCACGTTTACAGCAAACTGCCTTTGTGTATTTGTTATTTAGATCTTGTTCAGTCTCGCAGTGGAGCAAAGCTCAAAGGAAATACTGGTTGTGGAGAGCATGGGGGGCTGTTCTCAAGACTTATGCCACAAAGCATAACCTTTCCTGGTTTCCTACAGCCGTATCCTGATGGTGTCCATCTTCAGAGGACTTTTTGGCCCTTATTGGGTTTTATCTGCAGTATGCTGCTTTCTCCCACGTCGCTTTAGGGGCGTTATAAAGGTATCCATTGGTAGGTAATACTGCAACTTTTGATGACACAAATAGCATTTGGCTATTTGGAAATACGACAGAGTTGGCCGAGTGTCATGCGGAGTGTAGTAGTGGTTGTTGCTCAGGACACACTAAAGGGCACATAACGTTTGGTGCTAATACTTTGGGTTTGGGGTCTAGCAGTTTCTAAAACGTTGATCATTGGCCCAGAAGTCACTGTAGAATGACTGAGCAAAACTGAAATAACTTCCTCTGAGTAAAAGAAATTAAGGGGAAATTGTTGCCGCTGCTGCTAAGAGCGGCACAGTGGAAGGAGTCCTGGGGAAAACGCAAACCACTTCAGGAGAAGGAGGGGTCAGTTTTATATAAGGTGCCCCTCCACCCCCGAAAGGCGAGTGCTGATTCCCATCAGGAGTTTTGCCCCATGAGCCAGCAGTAGGAAACCTTTCTCCTCTGTAATGGGGATGGTTTGCAGCTGGGTTGGTGAACTTCCCCGGTGATGGCGGTGTGTTGTCAGCTAGCAGAGCTTCAAAGCCCGTACGGTTTAGTTCGACTCATTATATAAAGAAAAGCAGCAACAACAACAGGTATGTGGGAGTTTTTGAAGTAAATCCTCCTGGCTAGGGCAGGGGGGCTGCATGGCTAGCTGTTCAACGCGTGTGTAGTCTACTTCCCACACAGAAGATAATTTTTTTTTTTTCTACAGGTTTTTGGACACGTTTATTTTATCCTGGCATGCTGTCCTCATGGGGACCACAGGCTCTCGCAGTGCCCAGGTGTCCTGTAACTCTACACAGCAACACAGCGTCACTATAAGGTGAGTTGCGGCTTTCTCACTCCCTCTCTGCTTTCTTGGGGACTTAGTTCTGCTCCTTTCTTGGGAGAAGGAGGGACAAAAATACTCTTGTCCTTCAGCAAGGAGCTGCTTTGAACTCTTGCATTCACTTTTTTTTTTTTAAAGATACTAAGTTGTTGTGGGTTAGGGTTTTTTTTTTTGCATTAGGGTCATATTATGTAATGCCCATGTGCCAAACTTCCTTAAATCCAGCTTTTTACACCCAGTGTTTTATAATTAAAATAGATCTTGCTGTTCCTGTGTAATGCAACAAGGCTGACTTCAGTGGGAGCACTGCGTAATGAAGGACTAGCGGGAGTTCGGTCTTCTTTATCTGAGGCTGTTTTAAAATAAGTAGCAGGTAGTTTTCTGTTTGCACGAATATTCCTGCTCCTGATAGTCTGGGGCCGTGTGGCTTCCCTTTTGGGTAAACAACTCAGCAAAGTCGTGTTGTGTTTTTTTTTTTTTTTTTAAGTGCTT
>RSEF01000019.1:1307865-1317949 GCA_003993805.1 Himantopus leucocephalus | reverse complement strand
ATAGAGGAAAAGGAAGTTCTTGGTTGAGAGCTCTGGAAACAAAACGCTTGTGTTTACCATGTGCCAGAACAACCCCAAAGAAGCCCCAAACCTGCAGGTCTCAGGATAAGCTTCCCCTCAGTGCCAGCAAAAAGCTTTCATGGTTTTTCTGGAATTTGTAAGGTAGTCCTAGCTTCATGTCACCAAAATAATTCACGGCTTTACCCTCTTAGTGGAATAATAAAGCTGAGCGTGAATGATAGACTGACCACGTTGTTCTAGGGTCTGACCATGAGTTATGTCCCTGTCGCCCTTTTTCAGGGTTGTAGCAGGGTCCTGGGTCTGAATGTAGAAAACAGAAAAGATTTCATGTGCACCTAGTACTAAATTAAAACTCGAAATCCTTTAAAGCAATTTTAGGTTTGTTTCCATGGCATTGATTTTTTTGTTTGGTTGTTTGTTTCTTTTTTTTTTTTAATTATGGTTTGAAGATGAGAGGGGATATTCTTACATCTTGCAAAGTTGCCTTGTAGGATACAATGATTCAACGTTGTTTGAATTTCTAATCCGTTTTCATGTCATCTTTCTGAAAAGCAGTGTTAACTGTGGCAAATGGATGAAGCTCTAAATAGATGGGTTTTCTCAGAGATGAGGGCATTCAGTAGCCTGGCTTGAAAACTTTGGATTTGAATTCTAGTTTATGATGTTTAACGCTACCTCTTTGCGATGTTTGAAGCGGAGAAGATCCCCGGTGACAGCTCTGAAGCCGTTCCCTTGCGCTGACACGGAATCTTGGTGGCGAACGCACCGAAGCGGGACGGTTTGCTTCGTTCGTGATTTTTTTTTTTTTTTTTTTTTTTNTTTTTTTTTTAATCACAGAGGTAACGGAAGGCACCTTCCCGAGCGGGAGGGCAAAGCCTTCATCCGGGAGAGCAAAGTTGATGGAAAGCACCGCTCGAGACACCCAGATGTGCGTTACAGCTGCTGCACACAGGGACACGACGCCCGGGACACGCTGTCACGCGTGGGTGGCGGGGCCGAGCCGGGCAGCGGCGCCCCACGGGCTCCCCCCGCCGGGTTCCCCGGCGGGGGGAGCCCGTGGGGCGCCGCTGCCCGGCTCGGCCCCGCGGCTGGAGGCCTCCAGCCCGGGATTTGCCGGTAACCGCGGCGGTGCCGCTCTCCGCAGGCGCGGGCGGTGCGCGGAGCGGCGCTTGCCGCAGCCCGCCGGCTCCGTACGCCGAGAAGGAGAGGGGCGGGAGCCCCGCGCCCGCCCCCTGCTCCCCCCGCCCCGCCGCGGTGCAGCGAGGCGGCGGCGGCGGCTCCTCCGGGCGGGGCGGTAGCGGCGGCGGCCGGCGGGGCATGCCCCGTCCGCGCAGCGCAGGAACGGCCCCGCCGCCGGCGGTGCGGTTGCCGCAGGGCTCTCCGGCCCCGCCGCCGCCCCGGAGCCCAGGCGCGGACGCCCTGCGCGGGGCATGAAGTTGCGCCGGCAGCGGAGCGGGGCGGACGGCCCCGGCGGCGGCGGCGGCGGCGGCAGCGTCTCCTCTGCGGGGCCGTAGGTCGGCGAGCGGCGCTTTCTCCTCGTCCGGTGAGGCCGGGGCCGGGCTGGGACGCGCAGCCCCCGGCGGAGTGGGATGTGCGCGCAGCGGAGGGCACCTGCCCGCCCGCTCCCTTAGCCCCTGCGGGCAGCCCGGCGGCCGGCGGTGCCCCTCGGGAAGTTTGATGGCTTCTTTGAGGAGAGTCAAAGTCCTGCTGGTGTTAAACTTGATCGCGGTGGCTGGCTTCGTCCTCTTCCTGGCTAAGTGCAGACCCATCACGGCCAAGACCGGCGACTCCTTCCATGATATCCATCCTAGGGCAGAAGTGGCCAACTTGACAGCCCACGGCATCGGCTCCATCCAGGATGCAGTGCTGAAGAGACTCTCCCTCCTGGAAGATATAGTCTACAGGCAGCTGAATGGTAGGAATAGTTCTGCTCTTAATGCCTTTCGAGGACGGTGGCGGGTGGCGAGTTGAGGCACAGAGCGGGCGCGCGGCTTGCTTGAAGTTTGCGTGATAGAGCCATGCTTTTTCCTGTATTATTGTGCAAACAGAGTCGCAGCGGGCTGAATCAATTTAGTATCTGATTTCCAAGTTCTGTTTGTGTTTAAAGCTCGGAGTACCTTGCACAGGATGGGGGGAAAACATAATGTATAATGCTGCCTTTTGGGTTTATAGTACTGGTCGGGAAATTACAGTGTCATCAGATGAGACGGGTGTTCAGTGGGCGAATACAGGTTGGAGCAGAACGCTGTATATTGATTGAGGGAATGGCTTTTACTGCTACAGAGTTGTTTTTTTTGGAAGGGAGTTTTTAAACAGCTAAAGTATGCTCCATCGTTTGAGTGCAGAAGGTCAGAAAGCAAAATGCACTTTCTCTAATAAGTTAAGCAAACTATTCAGTATTTCCTATGGCTCAGCACTGACAGCTGCTAATTAAAATCTCAAGTAATGCTTCTCTTTATAGCGTAGTGAAGGGATTTCTATTAAAATCTCACCAGGTTCAGTAGCTCTGAGATGTAGAAAGGGAGTTTTGAAGATGCCGTGTGGGATAGAAAAACATGTTGTAAGGATCTAAAAAATCTAGGTGAGACATCTAATTAAAACACTGACTGTGGAAGCTAATTTTTTTGAAGATTGTTCCCCACAGATTTCACAACCGGGAATGCAATCTCAATCAAGAGTCCCGTTTATTGCTTCCGATCTGTGTAGCTTTAACAACTACAAGTTTTTGTATTGCAGAAATAGCAGAGTTAATGTTTTTGGCAATGTCAGTGTGATTCCCTCTCTGAGTTTTGAATATGAAGCTGATGCACGATTCTGTGCCGTGTTGAACCCAAAGCCAGTGCACGCTGTGTCTCCGTACTGAATCCAAGCTTTTGCTGGTTATCGTGCTGCACCGAGGGTGTGAGGCAGGTGTAGGAATACAACGTACCTTTCCTGGTGCGTAATAGTTGTCTTGGTCAGCGTTTGTGCTTTGGGGAAAGTGCTGTACAAAATGAGAAGCCCTCAGCTGAGTAGCGAAGTGTTATTTATGTTGCTACTTCATACGCTTGCATGAAAAACCTGTCCTGCCTAGGAAAGTGCCTAGCACCATGAGACGTTGGAGCAGCACTGTTGGGTGATAAACAAGGTGAAACAAAAGAATAAGGAAGAAAAAGGTGGAAAGCTGGGTGTTACGTACAGTCGAACTCTGAAACTGGCTGGTTCTGGATATTGCTAGGGCAGAAGTTTCCAGGCAGATTTAGGCACCTATTTAAAGAAGGGGCAGTAGCTGCAGTTCCGGACAGGAGACCTCATATTAGGACCTTGGTATTGGACCAGTAATCACCACGCCATCTACCATTCCTGCAAGTACAGAGGGAGAGCTGAAATCATAAGCTATTGCCCTTCTTCTGTGGAGATTAACGTGGGGCTCTCTGCTCCGATGTGCTCTGGGGGCTGCTCTGGGATCTAGCTGGTGCTTGTAACAGGAGCCGCGAGCCTAAGGACGGCTCTGAATGTGCTGTCTTGTCTGTAGGCTGCTGTGGGCACTCAGAGTACGTTTACGGTGTAGTACAGGAGTCTGCTTACTGCCGGAGAGCAGTCATGCACCTAAAGACCAGGGGAGGCAGAGAGGTAATAGATATGTTGCCTGTATCACAAGCGTTTTCTTAGGGCAGGCGGAAAGCTGAGCACATAGATGTGACATCCTGTCTGGCCTCTGCATGCCGGGGTGATTTATAGCAGCGCTGATGAGTCTGGCTAAAAAATAGCTCTGGCATAGCGGTTATGTAACTTTGGGTCAAGTATATATTTGGTACGTGTGATTTTTAGAAAAGTACGACATGCTGTTTTCTCTGAGTGAGGTCTGTGTGCTGTGCTCCAGCAAGGCACGGGTTTAGAGCAAGATGTGGGGGGCCAGGTGAGCCCCCATCATCACCCTCCGGCACTAAAAGGAAACAGTCAAGTGTGCTGGGACAGTCCCTAGGACGGAGGACGCGGAGGCAGCTGGACTGGCTTCCCCGCCAGGAGTTTTCTGTGCCCGAACCGGCATTCATTCTGTGCACCGAAGAATACTTAAAGCTGAAATCCTAGTACCTGCTTGAAGTCTGCAAATACGAGCCTGCTTCTCTTTTTTGCTTTCAAGATAGGGAAGTGGCATGCTGGTGAGAAGTGCCTAACAAAACCCGCCATATGCTCTTAGACAAGCTCCCTGCAAAACGCATCCACCGAGAGAATTCTCTTTCGGTTGCATAAGGTTGTGTTTAAAGTCTGACCTGTGGTTTAGCATGTACAGAATGTTAGGCTATGGTATCCTACAGTGTAGCATGTGGAAAGCCTGCACCTCAGGGAGCATCGGGAAGCGTTTGGCAAAAGAGAGAAACTAAAACACAGTTTGGGCGCAATCAGTTATGGAATTTCTTCTGCATTATAGGGCTTGGCTGGATTTCAGTGGGAGTTGAAGCCATCTTTAAAAAACAGAATCTCTTAAAAAAAACCCCTCCATTCTGTAAAGATCAAATGAGCAATCTGATCATACCACTGTTGTGGTTTTGTTTTTTGAATCATATAAAGCATATTGGAAATAACAGCTCTCTCTGCGATGGCAGCCCCCTGTTTGTATGTATATATATTTATTTATTTCTGTAAACGTTGGCCATGAAAACAAGCTAAACATCGCTGCCTCGGGTCTGGTAAGGGAACGATTTTAAACAGTTGTTCCTTTTGAATGATATTTCTCTGCAGCACCATTCTGGAAATAACACTGGGCCCCCTCTTAGCCCTCTTTGTGCAAGAAGAGCTGTCCCAAACGTGGCCCGGTCTGCCTCCTACAGTGACTCCTGCCTTTCCAGGTGGTGCACCTTGCTGGTCTCCTAGTGTTTTCCAGCCACCGTTAGCTGGGTTGCAGTTGCATGAAGTTACATCATGTCAACCATGGGACGCTTGTTTCAGATGGTGGTTGAAAGAGTGCCTTGGGGATGCTGAACGGGGCTGGGGAGTCATCGCAGCAGATGGTGGCCTTGCTTAGTTTTCTCCTCGTTGTAACTCATAAAGTATCTGTGCGCAGACTTGGATTTGTCCAAATGTGTCTATTCAGTCTTCTTTTGGCCTAAAACTGATTGAGAACTGTACGTGCGCTTTGTTCTTTCTAAAAGTTTATTATTGCTCCTTAGTTCATTGCACAAGTCTCGTGGGTTTTTGCTTTTCTGTTGCTTTTTGCTGGTCTCCAGCTGGACGGCTCCCGTGGTCGCAAAGAAGTAGGAGGGTGCCCTTTGCAATGGAGGGTTTTGTATGGGCATGCACTTATCTGAGAATTCAGAGGATTTTTAATTCCTGTAGTCACTTTTATGGATGGAATTTTCTTGTTCAGCAGATGTTCAGAAAAAGCTAATGAAGGCCTGGAAGGAATGTGTGAGTTTTACTCTGGGTACTAACTACAACTTGTCTTTTTGATCCAAACCTAATTTTTTGTGTGCAGACATTTACAGAAGCAAAAATTGTGGTTCAGATTATCTGCAGTTTTTATGGACATTCACAGAAATGAACTTTTCAGTTGGGTCTGTGTTTACAAAGAGAGGGTTTCTGTGCTTTTGTGACAAACTAGTTAGCTAGTGAGGAGCAGGAGTGAATAAAGACTCAGAAGAGAGTATTTGGCTTCTGCCGCAACCATGGGCCTCCTGGGCAGCCCCGGGCAAACTCTTCCATTTACCTATCCCTCTCCCTCCGGAGGAGTTTGAGAAATCGTGCATTTGTAGGATCCTGAGACAGCAAAGGTGGGCCAACTTTTTAACATCAAAGTGGCATGTAGGATGAGTGTCGTGACTTGAGGAAAGCTTCCTGTTGCCTCATGAAACAGCGTACAAAGATTTTGCTCATTGTGAGACTCCCCTCAATGGGACAGGTCCCGTGTCCCTTGCATGGTGAGAAGCTGCTCATCTCCCCTCCTACCAGCAACGGCCGTGGGGGAGTTCCCAGGTAGCTTTTGCCTGGCTGTGTTTCTTCTTTCTTGAACTTGAGCATTCCCTTCCTTCACCTGCCTTTGTCCTCTTGAAGTTGTGCTCGATCCCACCCTGGGTGTGGGAAAGGGAAATGTTCACGGCAGTGCAGCATGCGTTCACCCCCCTCCCCAGGAGGCTGGATGAGGCTGCCGTGTGCCCTCCGCAGTGCCTGCCCAAGGTAGGAGAAGTGTTGGGACGTCAGTCATCAGCTGCTGAGGCACTGAGAGGCTGGTGGGATGTATAGGGTCCGTAAGCAGGTTTTCTTATGTCTGCAGAGCGCTGGGGCTGCATCAGTGTCGAGTGTTCATCCCAGGTAGGAGGAAAGAGCCTGGATCTGATTTTGTGTGCTGGTTTTTGTTCCCGTCCTTCTGAGTCTGATCCTGCCCAAAAGTGATCAATCCCCTCTTGTAAATCCTGTTCGCCAGAAGCTATTTAAGTCAATATATAAATAGTTTAGTAATTAAGTAGTGCTGCTAGTTTGAGAATAAGAAGTGCAGGAGGGCGAGTACTCTAAATAAACCGCTGGTTTACATATGGGGAAGCCATCATCCCCGTCTGCCATAGCTGAGCACCCAGAACAAATGTAAGCAGATGGGTTCTGCCGGTCACTGGTGATGTAAGGAACCTTCACCCAGCCGCCTCCCAGGTGTGCTGGGGTACGCACCTCCATGTCTACTTAGGAGTGTTCGGCAGAGGGCTGGGTCTTGGATTAAAGCCTCCAAGGAGTGTGAAGGCTATAAACTCCCTCTCTAGTGCTCTTCGGTTGATACACAACAGCAGCTGAATCTGGGAAGAGCTCAGCTGCCTGGCAGCAATGAGGCAGGAATGATGTGGCGTCTTCCTGAGTAGTGTGAAACAAAAAAATAATAATAATAATAAAAAAAATCTTTACTTCAAGCTAAATATTACCAAGACAGAAAACACTGTGAAAGGGCACTGCTGACTCATCCTAAGATCTTCTTTTAAGTTTTGTTTTGTAAACTCACAACAGATTATGTATAAGATCAGGGAGAATAGAAGCTGTTTGCAAGTTGTAAATGGGATGCCAGTGAAGAAGCACTGAAGCTGGCCAGAAAATGAGTGAGCAGAGAGGGGTTTTCCCTTCATACTAACGAAGTGCACAGAGAATAAACTGCTGCTTTAACAAATGTTAAAAGTTGAAGAGGAACTTTACATTCCTTGGTGGTTAAATAAGCCTATGTTCGCTTTTTAAACAAGCTTACATCTGTGCTTTTGCACATGGAATTATTTGCACATGCTGAGATATGAACAAGTGCATGCCAGCAGCCTCCCTGCATACAGATTGTGCTCTCGTCTGCTTATCCAATTAGGAAATTAACTTTGTGAGGGTTGCATATGGACATTGAGGCCGATACTGAAACACAGCCTCTTGCATGGTCTTGCTATCCCCCTTGTAAAGTGGCACTTAATTAACTTAAAACACTTTAGAGATATGTGGATTTACTTCCCGCAAGGATAAGATAATGCTTATCTTCTATAACTCTTATCATCCTCAAAGTACATTACAAACTTAGCTAACTACTTAGTATAAAATTCCTATATGTAAATAAGGCAGATTAAAAGCAGTTCTATCAGCCATTTAATAGTATGTAATAGCGTTACACCCACAGACTAGTAATATTAATATTTTAACAGGTAGGTAATAGATTAAGTAAAATGCTAAGAAATTCTCTGATTAAGATAAACAACTAAATGTAAATAATTGAGAGTAGGGAAATGCTGTTTATAGGCAGAAGGGCCCAAACTTTAATCACGTTAATGAAATAAAATAACTCTTTATACAAGCACAGCCTCACTGGGAGAAAACCTTTGATATAAGAAATGATGACGTGGAGATAAAGTGATACGCTGTGGGGATGTGACAATTGTATTAACTGATGGTTATCACACAGCATCTGAGATGCTGTTTCTCTGTCTACCCCCCAACCATGATGTTTCTGAAGTAGAAACTAACTGTATTATTTTGTATGCCTTATATAGCTACTTGATAAAAAAAAGAGCTTTAGTGTTTGTTATATACCTACTTGATAAAAAAACAAGCTTTAGTGTTTGTTATATACCTAACAGATTTGGTTGCCATTTTCCTATTAGGAAGAATGCAAATTATCCAAATTCAATACGTGCTTTTAGAAGTTCGCAGCCTAAACTCACTAAGTGCAGGAGAGTGGTCTGTGTAGGCTCGAGACACCTGAGAGTTGCTGTCTGTAAGTTGTTCTCGTCAGGTTCATGGAAATTGGGTCTGATGCCGATCAAAGAATGAATAAAAGAAATACTTCTTAGAGAAATAATAGAGTTAAAAGATGAGGCTTCAGATAGTCGTTTAGGAAGTATCTGGAAGCTTAGACGTTAACGTGACATTTAGTTTACAACCCTGCTGACTAGGAACTGATAGATAATTTTTGTTTTCGATAGTTGTTTGGCATCATCATCCGAATATTCACTGTCATTGGCAATGAATGAGTAATAAGCCACTAACACATTTATCATGCAGAGACAACACAGGATTCATGAGATGCAGCAGCAATGACTAGAAAATAGTGACAACGTTGGTATTTTAGTCTTGCATATTAATTCAGGTCTGCCTGAATGGAGAAGCGGAACCTTATCTCGGTGGTAAAACTTACAGAGGTACGTTAGTTTTACGCTGCCAAATTAGTCAGGCAGCTTTTAGGAATATTTTTCTAAGGCTAAAAAAAAAAAGTGCTGTAATTATGTGAATTACAGTATTATTTCCAAGCCTCAGTCTGGATCAGTGGTGCGGTATTGTGTCTCCAGTAAGAGACATTTGGAATTGGATGCATTTGGCAAAACACGGGCATCTAGTGACATGTCAGTGCCCGAAGGCATCCTGCCTGGCTTCCAGCTGCCACTCCAGAAGGGCACGACTCGGCCGTCGGTGGAGTGTCACATCTGCTGGGCTTGCGTAGCATCTTGGATGCCCCGAGGCCTCTGGAATGGCAGCAGGCATTGCTGAGACGACAGTCCCCCGCTTGCCATCTTGGAGATCTTCCTCTTTGATTAGCGGGGACAGACAGATGAAGTTGGCTTTGGGCATATGCTGTCAATGTGCTTGGATTTTGGGGAGTCCTTCTGGTTTACTGTTGGCCACCATCTTCCCCCATTACTTCTCTCCTGGCAGAAAGCACATGCACTTCTAGTAAGAAAATGCCATATGCAGCCTGTGAGCAAGTCTACCTGTTAATAAGGCATACCACAAAAAAAAAAAAGTCTTCTCAGGTAATTAAAAAGGTTTTACTCATTTTATGATTTATGCCACTAATCTTTATCTAAAACTGAACAATCTGGTCCAGATGTTACGGCAGGCTGGCAGGCTGCCAGTTCCCAGCTCCTATGGATACACCCAAATCTCGGGGTAGGTGAGGACATTCTGCACGTTGAAATATTAAACTTAAAAGGGAGACTCTTTTTTTTTTTGTGGTAAGATGTCCTTAGCGAAGTCTGCAAAGGGCTGCTCAAACGGAATACGCATAGTATTGACCCTACCGTGAGTCAACAGCCGTGACTCAACTTCAGTAATGTATCCTGGCGGTACAATATTATTTTTCCTAAACAGTTTTGGGAGTACTAGGGAACGTATTTTCTAGCTCCCAATCCCTATGGTCAAATTTCTTCATGAAATTGTTGAATGCTTTACATCTTATTGCTAGAAGCGTAGCTTGTTCTGCCTATAAATCTAATAGCTATCGACCCACGTTCTGACATTCACTGATGGTTATCTAAAAATAATGCGGTAATGATGCAATGAGAGCCCTACGTAAAACATTGCGTGCAGGGAGAGAGCTATGCTGAGCCTCGCTCTGCTGTCACCGAGCAGTTGCACACCGTGCCTCTGACGCACTCTTACAGCTTTGATGCTTGTGTTGGTGGGGAGATGGAAAGTTATCTGCGAAAGAAAGACAAGTCCCTAAAATCAGGAGTGAATTGGATTTTAAAAAAAAAAAAAAAATCACGGTTTGCCTTTTCCTTTTTAAAACCCTGGCGGTCTGCGCTCGCTGTGTGATGAGTACCAGTTCCTATGATGCTGCCCTCCCGGGGGTTCGCTCCCT
>RSEF01000019.1:1282460-1307765 GCA_003993805.1 Himantopus leucocephalus | reverse complement strand
GGGGCTGTGTCATACATAGTAAATTACCACTTCTTACTGCACAGCTGGCATGCCTTGTTGCACCTGATTACTTAATTTTAGCGCAGTAAAACCAACTGTGTGGTGTGTCAGCACTTGACGCCGAGGAAGGAAGGGGAATCCTCGGTCTCCCTTCCCTTTAGTACCCTCAGTTTATGTGCAAACAGAAATGTTTTGTGTTCCTTCCCATGGTTTGAAGAGCGATTGCTCAGCAGTAGCACTGCTGCGGGGTCTGGTAGGGAAAGGCTCCGGGTGGGAAGGCAGAGGAGCTGGGCGCCGGGCTCTGCTGTGTGCCACCTTTGGGCCCTTGGGCATCCTTAGTCTCCCCGACTCCGTGCCTCAGCACCCAAACAGGATACAGGATTCTCTTTTCTCCCGTCTCCTCTAGGTAACAGTAGGGCCTTCTTGCGTTTGTGGGCAATGGAAATCCAAATTGTTTTTCCTTGGCATGTCTAAGTGCTGCCGAGATACAGAAAGCGGAAAACCATTACGAGAGAAAAATCAACAGTGGATTAACAGACACCAGCAGCGCCTCGGCGGAGTTACTTTGGGTGTTTCTTCAAGCTGCAGAGAGCATGAGAGAGTCGAGCAAGGTCTCATACCTGATGGTCGTCAGAATTTATTTAACTTTTGTTTTAATCTTCGTTTGCTCGTGCAGTATTTTGGGCCATGTAACGGCTCGCTGTGGTTGTGCACATTCTTAGAGCATAAAGATGAAGCAAGAAGGTTAATTTTAAAATGAAACAATTAGAATTTCTTTCTGGGTCTCTGCCTACATTACACTTTAAATTAAATCATGAGAGCACTCATGTTTGTGCCAAATTACTGCAAATTCTTCCAAAACAATTGCTTGATCATACTCCAAAAACGCAAAGCAAAGGAGGAAAAAAAAAAAAACGTGAAAAGCCATTTAATGATATTTTAAAGCTTGCTTATATTCTGTTATTTGTTTTAAAATAATTTTTGTTGACCTTTGTGTGTTTTTTGGTGTGTACCACCTTTAGTGAAGTGTGCTGGAACACTGAATGCTTTAAATAGGTTGGAACATAAAAACCCTATTCTGCTAGATTTTATTTCAGTTTTTCATATTTGCACTGACAAGGCAGTAATAGTAATAACCGTTACACTTGTCTAAAGCCGTAGTCAAGGCTGGGGCCACGTTGTACTTTGCCCTTTGCTAAGTGTAGACCAAACGCCATAACGTGGAATTTCAGTTTGCTTGAAGTTGTTATTCATGTAATCAGGAGGGACTGGTGTCACCATTAAGGGCACCAGGAATTCAGCAGGAAAGGGTTAGGGCTCAGTTCGTCCTCCAGCTTTTTGTGTGATGCTGGACACGTAACTTAGAATAATATTAGAAAAAAATACACTAGCTACGGGTTCAATTCCTTAATGTATTACTGAATGAATGTCTCGAGGGCAGAGACGTCAGAGGGATGAAGAGGTTTATATGTGGGGAACGGTAGGAGAACGAAGAAAAAGTGGCAGATGTGTTTTTGAAAATATTTGTAACTAAGAGGTAGGAACAGAAAAAGTGAGAAAGAATAGGAGATATGTTTGCCTCACTTCTTATTCCTTGTCGTAACGAACGACTGGAATGTAGGCTTAATTAAGTGATTACCACTCACTTACATTATGACCCTGCCCGCTGGCCCTGGCTGGTTCATGTCCCATATATTTGGTGCTATAAACCAGTGAGAAACAGGCCATTCCCAAACCACTTATCATTTAGCGAGATAAATCATGCGACAGAATGAGGCAGAAGATGGGGGGAGAATTAGACCTAATGTTGTGTTAATTCCCCGTGGCTTTTGGATTTAAAGCTCATGTTGGTTTAAATCTATATTAATTATATGTCGACTAGGTTGAAGGGAAGATGTGTAAGAAAATGAAATAATAGAGGAGGAAGATGTGCAAACGGAGCTGGAGGGAGGGAGGGAGGACTGCAGTGATTGTGAGAGCAGAAAAGAGTGGTGAGGTTTCGTCCAGGAGCAACCTGCTGAGCCAGGTCACGTGGCTGAAGGGTCTCCATGGGCTTTGGGGGGTGGGGAGGGGGCGGGCAGCAGCTCCTGTCTGAGCGCTGTCCTGTCTGCCTCCAGAAACTTCACTTGTCCCTGTGAGAGTTATGGGGGGAACAGCTTCAACGTTTGGTTAAAAATTAGGAAATACCCACCGTGCACCGGTTGTGGGAAGGTGGGGGACCAGAAGCCTCAATTGGGAGGAGCAGATGCTGGTGGTGGGGCAGGTGCTGTTTGGGTAAGGTGGATTTGCTTGAGCGCGGGCAGTGGCCAAAGGGACGGAGCTGGATTTTAAGCTCTGCAGGCGGAGGTCAAAACAAACCTGCAGTATCTGGAGAAATAAATGACCAATGAACCTAATGGGCCAGGGATGGGTGAGCTGCTTTCTCCAACATGAAGAAGAATGGTTCAAACGTGGTGCTGTTTGATTAGTGCTTGTGGTACGAAGAGACAGTATGACAGCTGGATCATGCAGATGATTTATGGGCATGCAGACGGCTTTCATTTAGAAATCTGCCCCTGTCAGGAGTGTCTAAAGGTAGTTACCGGCTTTTACAATGTCTTACATGGAAGGTGTTACTGGGGTCAGGTCATATTGACTTCAGTTGTCTTTGGATCAAGCACTGAATCAATAATTGACTTTCTGGGGGAGTTTAATAGCTGTTCTGCACAGACATAAAAGGGGTTAGACAGTAAAATGGGATTTTACACTTTTATCAGTCTTTTCTCAGGAAGTTGCTCAACTTCCAAATACTAATTAATGCTATGTTCCTTCCACCAGTTTTCCTCCCTACTGATGCTGCCTGTTTGATCCCGTAGAACAGCATCAGACCTTGCAAATTAGAACCAGCTGCCAAGCTGCAATGAGGAAAGAGGCAATGAAAGGAAAGGAATAAAACTTCAACATCACATCCCAGTTTGAGGCATCCAGCATAATTTATGCTCTTTGTGCAGCTGTTTGGAAAATCCTGGAATTGCCTTGAATGTCCAGCTCCAATTATGATTATCAGAACTGCATATCCTGAAATACCCAGCTCCAATTACAGTACTGGAACTGGATAGGCAAAAAAGTAGTTCACTGCAAAGCTGCACACCCAGGTGTAGGCATCTCTGGTAGCGACTTACCCTGATGCTGCCCAGCCTTTCTCATCATGAGAAACTGCTTCAATTTGTTTAGAATTTTTCCAATTTGGCTGAAATGGTCAGATACTGTCAAGATCGTGTTTATCTTTAATCCCAGCGAACTGGTCCAGATGTTTTTGGAAATGATGTATGAGAAGAAGATGTACCATTGTTCCCACGGAGGGACAAAAGCTGCTAAAAAAGGCAAAGGAATGGAGGGGCTGAACTGGCAGCTCCAAAAAAAAATGGGGCTGAGAAACCCCAGGAGCAGAGCAGGGGGGGAAGATGAGGAGGCTGACGTGGGTGGGCATCACGGGAATCGGTGGGGAGAGGGGCCGTGGGACAAGGTGTCCAGGCGGGGAGCAGTGGCCCCAGGGAGCGGGGTCCTGGGGGCATCCCTGGTTTGCTCCAGGAGTGTTTGAGTGCAGCTCAGTTGCTTGGTGGTTTTGTTACAAGTGGTGGAAAAATAGCCATCTGCAAAAAAAGTGTTACTTTCAACTCAATATTTTACATAAATGACATATAACTAAAAAGATAGGTTATTTCCAGAAACCTTAATGCCAATTGTGGTTCTTGGGAATTTTTGCAGGTTCGATGATTAAACCGTTAGCCTTGCGGAGCGTTCAGAAGATGTGTGGGTATGAAGCCAGGGCAGGTATTATTAGCTGTGTAAAGCAAAACAATACAGTCACTGTGGAAAAATTACAGCTTTTGTGCTGAAGCAGATATTTAACCTTTGTTTTTACAACTCCAGAAATGAAGCAGTTTGTTTCTTAATGTAGGCTTAATGCTCGAAGTGTATGCTGACTGGATTTTCACGGCTGAATGTATGAAACGCTGGGCTATTAAAATCTGTTTTAACGATCTCTTTTCCCATAACTCCTAATATTTGCCATTTACTAATTATGATGTGCCTAAGTAGTTCTCATTTGTAGTAGGTATTTTAAATGCTGCAGCTGTCCTAGTTTCAAGCTATCGGCTGGTGACTTTTTTTTTAATGTTTGAGAATTGAGCAGTATCAGTGATTTTTGCAGGTTGGCATTAAGTGCTCACCTCACGCTGTTCTTCATTAGAAGGTTTTTGATATACAGGTCCCCAGTGGAAGGAGAAATAGTTGGGCTTGGCAGAGGAGCAGCATTGCTGGAGAACACATAGATTTTCAGTGAGTATTGGTTTGTGGCGTAGACTCGTGCTGAGTCAGCACGGGCATACCGAAGGGTGGTTGGTGCGGGGCGCTTTTTGATTTGGGAGTTCCTGCTCTATTTGGCTCTTTCTTTTTTTTTTTTTTTAATTCTTAGGATTTTGCAACAAATTTATAATAGGGGAAGTGTGGCTGCTTGAAAGGCAGCAGCTTTGCAAGCTTCCCAAGTAGCTTGTGGGGAAGAAGGCGGCAGGGTGGTTTTTTCATGGTCTGGTTGGCTGCTCTGAGGGCCAGTGTGATGGGACTGCGTGAACTAGTTTAAGGCCCTGCAGATGTTAATGAGGCCATTGACCTTATAGTCTGATGGACCTCCCGGCAAAACAGAGCGCCGAGAAAGGACGAAAAGTGGTAATAAAAAAGAAGAACTTGCGTTAGGAAGTGTAAGGAAGCAGGGGCTGTACTTGAAGGAAAAAGGGAAATATGCAACTGGGAACAACTCAGATGTTCTGCAAGCGAGGAAAGCCTGTTAACTCAGTTGCCTGTCCTCCTTGCATTTCATTTTACCTTGAATTTTACCTGTTGTGGTTTTTTTTTTTTTCTTTTTTCTTAATCCCATTTCTCAATCATCTTCACCAGAGGCAACTCCAGCTGTGACTTGACAGCTGCTACTGTCTTCTCCAGCTTGTGCTGCCAAAAATCCCAGTTGGTTCCAGGGCTTAAGGCACAGTGCTGTCTATTTTCTCTATTTCTTCCTACTATAAAATGATACATATTAATATTAATAATGCGCTTTCTAAATTCAGAAGCCTCCAGGCCTATTGCAATTATTTATTTATTTATTTATTTTAACCTCAGTCTTTGGCAGGTATATCCTGGCAGTAAACACGGCTTATGAGCATGTCCCAGAGTATGGGCAGTGCTTTAGGGTTACGCGCAGTGGACAGTACTCAAGTCTGGAACCACATCCTTAAACTCTTAAGGAAGCTTGAATGTAAGTGAAAGCTTTGACTATGGTCTCTTCACTTCACATCCTGTGAAATAGTTCCTTCTGACTTGGAAGAAGAGACTGCGGTGCCAGGGGTATGATGTGCTGCAGGTCCTTCTTGTGCTGAACACTGGCAACCAGCAACAGCTCCTCCTGTGCAGACCTAATGTGGTTACGTATTTACCAAGCTTATTTCTTGCTTCTTAGCCATAGGCTCCCTTTCTGCTGTCTGGACGGCAAAACGCTGCTGCTGTTAGAGGCAGCATCAGACCTACAGCCTCTCTCTCTCTCTCTCTCTCTTTCCTCCAGAAGTCTTTTTTTTTAAAAAAGAAGATACTTTTCCTTTTTTTTGCCTGCTCCTTCCCTTGCATTTCTCACACCTCCATGCTGAGCCTTGGCTTAAAACCTTAAGAGTTGAATCCTAAGAAGTTGGGGGGGAAGAAAAAAGCTGATCTAGGAGTCTTCTGAGTGGATCAATGGAGCAAAAGAACAGGCTGAAGTTGCACAATTGTGAGCTAGGAGAACTTTGCTGAACGTGCTGTGTCAGGGTCGTCTACCACGCAATTATCTTCAGAGGTGCATAAGGCAAATGCTTTTCTACTCTTAGGAAATTCCTTTACACTTGAATTTTAAAATGCTGATTTTTTTTTTCTTTTTTTTTTCCTTTAACAAAATTGCTGATGGGGCATTCAAGTAATAATGAAATTCTTGTGGTTCATTTTCTTTGAATCATTCTTTGGATGTTATTAGATAAAACCTTTCAGTATTTGCCTTCTGTGAGCACTGGAATCTCCTTTCATGCCTTTAGTGGCATTTTTTGCAGTATGCGTACTCAATCCTGCCGGGCGCCCAGAGCTTCCTAAAAGGAGCTGCAGTCTGCAGGAGCCCAGGGTGCCCGTGCGCCCAGGGTGCCCGTGCCCCCAAGGAGAGCTCAGCACCCCCCGCGGCGGGGGGAGTGTTCGATTCAGTACAGTGCCTGTTGAGTGATCGCGGGTGAAATTAGAAGAAGCTGCTTGGTTCAATTGGCGTGAAGGTTTTCTGTTGTGTCTGTATGGGGACAGCTCAAACCGCTGATAATCTTTAAAACCCTGTAGCCCAGCCTGTCTGGATTGTAAATTCTTCTGATGAGCGGATCCTGCCCTGCATCCCTTCATATGGGTGGGTTGGGAAAAACCCAGGGAACATGCTTTCATCATTACGGGTGCAGGCTGCATTGGTTCCAGGGAATTCAGCGGGGTTGGGATCTGGCTTGTCTTATGTGCTTTATTAATTGGCAGTATGAATTGGAAGGCTGTATGTTAGGTTAAGGAAATAAAAAGGTAGGGCCTAATTTTCAGGCTGAAATTGGTATGAGCCGGGCTTCTCTCACATCAGTCCCTTGAGCTTTTACAGTCTAATTCAAGAGATTTTTTTTCTTGGTTTTTTTCCCCCTTGCTGGGTCACAAAGACGCTTTGTATTTCATTTGCATTGTGTTATCTGTTGGGGACTTGGACTTGTAGCTATGTACCAAATTCAGAACTGACTGCATGGCAGATACCTTGCAAGTTTTTGTTAATTTTTAAGGTTTCAGGTTTTTTTGGCAAGTAAATAACGTTCTGTATTTATACCCATGCCAGGAATAAATCAAATTAGTCTGAAATTAGCCTTTGCTCTTAGAATGCTTTGCACATTTCTAATACTAAGGAGATAAGGAAGGAGATGAGCAAACTGCTTTGAAGACGAGCTGATTTCCATAGCAGGCAGAGTGACCTACTTAAAGGGAGGGGGAGAGCGAGCGGAGTCAAAAATGGGCTCTTTATTTATTTATATAATTTTAAAGTATCTGCGTCAGTGCTCCCCTGGCTGAGCCCTCTCCTGACATTCACCTGACAGAAGGTTGAAGAACACAGAGCTGAAGAAACGTCGTTTGTCCTTCAAGAGACTCCTTTGTATTAAAAAGACTTGTGTTGGCGTTGCAGCCAGGGTGGAACTGTGCAGCTCAGTGCGGAGGCATTTGGTAGATGACAAGATTCAGACAGGGCTTTGGGGGAATGTTAATCACAGTTTTAACATTTGTAGGAAATCTACTTCTTTGCTTCTCTGAAACGAGAAGGAGCAGTGTGCCTTGCTTTGGGGCTCTCGAGCATCATGTTCCAAGAGCATGGGATGTTCGGGAACATCCTCGCGGAGAACTGCCAAACGGCACAGCAGATCGGAGGTCCCCCAGTGGATGGGTTGGAGCAGCAGATGGGTGGTGAGGTGCGTTTGCTTCTATTTTTACGCACTCCTACTTTGGTAGCCAGGAGATGCATGGAGTCATATGTGTATGTATGTGCCATCAAATAAACACTGGCTGGGTTGGTTTGTGGCCTTTCTTTAAAACAGGCTCCTGTAGTAATAATATATGTCCGATTCAGGTCTGGTACCATCTTAGTAGGGGGATCTAACTCTCCAAAACAGCATCCGTGTCTGGAAGGGCAGTGCTGTCCGCGGGACTGGAGTGAGCCGTGCAAGCACGCACTGTTACAGCTTGTTGCTTGGCTCGTGTATGGTCATTTCCTTTGGTGTGAAGTCAGTGTAATGTGCGCCCAGATCAGAATGACCATGGGTCATACCAGACATTGAAATGCATGAATTTATACAGTAAAAGCTGATTTGTCAGGCACAGTGGGTTTATAACTTGTTTAGAGAACCAACATGCGCTTGGTTGCTGAAGGCGGGCTGTGCCCCGCCGGTGCTGGTTTCTGGTCTGCAAGCTGTGTCTGTATCTTAACTTGATTTGCATCGTCTGCAAAATAATTTATATATCCAGGACCTGAGTTGGGCACAGCTCATGCATTGCAAGAAACTGTGATGATCTGAGCTTTCTCATGCTCAGAAATTGATAGATACTCTGCTCTTGTATTATGATGTCCTGATAGGCAGGAGGGGAGGACAGGTTGTTAGTCTGAGCTTCTGACTGCGTCTTGTCTGAGCTGATCATGTTAACAAGTTTATGTAGAGACGAAGGTTCGTTCATTTAGTCAGAGAAGGTACTAAAAAGTTCTCTTTGCTCACCCTGCATAGTGATAAATATTTCGTAAGAATGATGTGTCTGGTTGTCTGTGCCTGAAATCTTTAATTCTTCCAATATCTGAGTGGAATGAGATGAGAACTTCCCTGCCCTGTGGGTAGTTGCATTTCACTGGAGCCATATGTTGAGTCTGCGAAGCCCATTGGGAATTTGGCAGGATCTATGAACTAAGTTAAAAATTAAGAACTGACAAGTAGGTGAGAAAAGCCTGCTCACAGCTACCTCAGGGCATTAACGCTCCCATAACAACTTTGTTCTATGCAATTATTGTCCCCAGTTGCTTTTTTTAATAGCATTTCTTTTTCTTTGAGTCAAAACTCAGCTCCTTTTAACTTCCATTCTTCACTAAGAATAGTAAATCTGAGAAGTCTGGAGGAAGTCTTGTGGCCTGTTTTAAAAGTTTTATATGTTTTAAGTAACATATATAAACCAGAAATTTATTGACACATTGCAGAGAGGAAAGTATGTCAAGTAGAGCCAACAGAGCAATGGGGAGACCTGCTGCTCTGCTGCCTAAAATNCTGCTCTGCTGCCTAAAACATCACCCGGTTGTGTTGTTCCTCAGCCTTTCCGCCCTGGGCTGCGCTGCGCAGGGACTTCGGGTGGCTTCTTAGTCCCTCTGCGGGTCTGGTAAGGGGTAGACTCTTAACTACGTATTACGGAGAAGAACATTTGTCGAGACACTTGAATCAAATGCTTTATTCCAGGGGAATCACTTCGCAAAGAACATTTCGGTTCCCTGGGAAGTGCTAACTCGCCCGCACACAACTGGGCTGGGCAACGTGGCCAAGAAAAAGTGGTCACAGCAGCAACGGGAGGGTCGATGAGCCACAGAATCACACGTGCAGCGCCCAGCAAGGGCTTGGCTTGTGCCTCGTGGCACTCCTGGGGTTATGCGAGAGCATAACTACCAAACTTGGCCAAGCCAAGGGACCACCTTCCCCAGCACTACCAGTAGCAGTGCTTTGGGGAAAGGCCTTCCTTTTGTCTTTCAGCACGTTGTAAATTTGCTACCTGGTGACTTCTTAGGTGCTCCCGACTTCTGGGGAGGAGCAACGAGTAACCGTATCTTGCTTTTTCTTTTTGTCATTCAGCATTGCCGAGTTCTTTCATGTCCTTGGAGCTCATCTGCCTTCTTTCCAGGGTGAAGAGCTCTAGTTTATTTTATTTCTTCTGTATAAAAAGTGTTTTTAAAGTTTTTGATATCCTATTGCTTTGCATTGCTAGATTTTTTTTATACTCATGTGTGTTTGTTTTTAACTGGAGATGACTAGAGCTGCACCCGGTATTCTGGGTATGAACGCGAGGCCCGAAATAAGGAGGGAATACTTGAGCCAAACATTGGCAAAATGGCATCAATATTTGCAGGAAAGTGAAAGACATTTCCTTTATATATAATCCCTACTCTTAATGTTTAAAGTGTTCCAGGCCTCAGGTGGATGGTTTCTCATGCCCTGGATTGAACGGCTCTAACGCTCAGAATTCCTCCTCTTCCCGCCCTCTTCCC
This sequence comes from Himantopus leucocephalus, assembly GCA_003993805.1. Classification (NCBI taxonomy): domain Eukaryota; kingdom Metazoa; phylum Chordata; class Aves; order Charadriiformes; family Recurvirostridae; genus Himantopus; species Himantopus leucocephalus. The sequence continues at coordinate 1,297,921 of RSEF01000019.1, read as the reverse complement.
TGCAGTGCCTTGGTGCTGCAGAAGGCAAGACTGGAAGATCCCTTCGGTCTTCCACATCTTTGGGCTACTTAACACAGGGTCTGTAGAGTCTCGGTGTATCAGAAAATAGAAGTAAGGTGCTTAAAGCTGGACCCAAAATGACATGGACTGCTTGAGCCACTTGTGGAACTGTAGACAAGTTTTTAAATTAGTATCAGGATTTATGGAGTTCTTAGGAGGTGATGGTACCTCCCGCCCCCACGGATGTGTCTTACCTGTTGTAGCTTGTTGCCCCGTCTCTAGTGTCTGCAGACACTGGTTGCAGCTGAATCTTCCCCCTTCTCCCTGAATGTGCGCGTTGTGGCAGTCTGTGGGGCTCTTGCTGAGCAGAATTGGGCAAGTCTGCACTCGTTCCAGTCTCCGCTCTGCAGCTATTCGCCTTGCACGGCAATCCTTGCAACTCGGTCTTTTCCAGACTCGCAAGATGGACTCCCTTGTTAATGCTAGAAACCAGTAAGGCTTTGATTTTATTTATTTACTTATTTTTTTTGGTAGCAATTGTATTTAATGTGTACGTCGATAGAATACACTTCAGATGCTGCAGAGTATAAACAGACCAAACTGAAATGTAAAACATAAGGCACTTTACAATGTAATCCTGTGTCATTAAAACAAGTTGTGTCTATGGTAGGAGTTTAACGATTCCTTTCAGAAGGATTTATTTTAATATAATATTTGTAAAAACCCACTTTAATTGGCTGAACTGTTGGAGAGCTAACAAGGCAATGCTTTCCTAGCCATTTTGCCATTTGATTGAACGGTTAAACAGGTAAGTTAAGTTTTAATAAAAAGCTTACTTTTACAGAGCGCTTAGAGAATTAAGTAATTCAGAAACAGGGGTGTAAACTGAGGGGTGAGTATTTGATTTACATGACTCAAGTCTTGGGGCTGGATTCAGCATTGGTCTCTTCCTCCCCTTCGTGCTGGTTCCAGTGCCTGTGCTGTCAGCCAGATGGGGGTCCCCTTTGAACCTGGATGATGTACAGCCTCGGGATGCTCGGGTGCAGGTTGGCACCTTGAGCCCTGCTGCAGGGGAGCCGAGCCCCGCGCCCCTTCGTTTGCTCTGCCTCGGTCGGGCATGAGCCAGGCCCAGCCTGAGCTGCGGCAGGATTCACGGTCGAGGATGCAGAGAGAACACGTGCTGGTCACAGCTTGTAGTGTTTGTCCGTTGCTGAATCTGGTCTTAACCTCACAGTGCTATAGAGCGAGGAGGAGAACACAGCGGGGAAAGGGGTAAGCCCTGGCACCCAGCTGCACTGCAGGGTCGCTCTGTAGCGCCTGTGCATGCAGAAGTAACGCACCCCAGTGGGATGTGTGCTTGTACCACCTGGAAACATCTGCAGTCAAAAGCTTGGTATACCAGCAACGCCTGCACTGCTCGAGGAAGAGTCCAAAAACTCGCTCTGGTTCACTGGCATTGCCATAAAGGAGAGGTTGTGGAAGGCAGGGTATTGCCCAAATAACAGCAGTTACTGCAACACGGTGTTTTATACTCCCCAGAAGGCCTGTTGAGAAGGGAGAGGTAAGAAGTGACTCTGGCTGGTGCCAGGATTAACTCTGGGAAAGGCTGGCCTGCAAACAGGACGTGGGGATTGGTAGAAACTGGAAGATACCCAAAAAGGGAATCCAAAATCAAAGCTGTTTTCGTATTTGTTGTTATATATCTGTCTTCAAATAAGTGGTAAATGAAATGTTGGATTTTAGTATTGTAGCCTCTTGCCTTTAGCTGAAGGCAGTTTGTTATGGATAACGGCTTCAGATGGCTGGCAAGCCATTTTCAAGGTCTTCGGGGTCCTAAAGCAGCAGTGACCATCTCTCGCAGTGCCCAGAATGTTAATCTGAAATCAAAGGTAGCAGCGGCGTTATGGGACACTGTGATTTGGTTTAATCTCAAAGCTGAAAGCTGAGGCATTGGTGAGAGATCTCCCAGGAATGTGATTTAATCCTTGATACACAACTAGCTGAAGAATAAATCTCCCCACATCGTAACACTTGCTTTGGGTCAGCAGAGCCTCTGCTTCTCACCATCTTTTGATTCAGTTATTCTGCTCTGTGGTGAGGTTATAAAATACAAGGATTAAGCCTTCTGCTTTGAAACCTAAAGCGCTTCCGTTATCGGTTGCTCCGTGTGGATGGCAGTGGACAAACTGGGCTGAAGCCTGATGAGAAATGCCCCAGAGTTTGTGTCCTCAGTGTTTGGTGGCTGGCAGAGTTCAGCTCCGGGGAGGGAGAGCGCAAAAATAGTTGAGTAATGACGATGACAGTGTTCTTTTTCAGACATGCTTGTCCATGGCATAGGATAAAGATGTTCCTGTGGGTATGGCAATACAAATAAAAACAGCGGAGCTCTTGGATCCAGTTGTGAGATGGAACAGATGGGCCCTTGTGTGCAAACAGAGCATGTTCCGCGTTCGCTGGCACAGCAGCCAGTGCGTCTGTTGTAGGAGTGGAGCTTCAATAATGCCAGACCCTGTAAAAGCTCTGGAAAAATCATATTTTCTTGAGAAAATTAATTAACTGGATGTTTTTTCTAATACACATAGACTGACAACTTGTGCTGTTACATATGGCGGTTCTGCATCACTGATCCTTATGATTTCTTCCCTTTTGCTCCTGTGAAGCTCCTGCGGTTCCCTTGTGCGGAAGGGCAGCGAAGCGCCCGTGCTCCTGCCTGAGGGGCTGCTGCCCCTGACCTCTGCCTGCCTGCCACAGCGGGTATCGCTTGCCCTCTGCGCGTGCTAAAGAGGTGTAGCAACTTTGTGGGGCTGTGGAATGGATAAATAAACAAAAAACAACGTAGAGATCTTATCTTGGTGTGGAAAAAGGATGGATGTGGCCAGTTCAAAAAGCTGCTGGGATGTGAGCAAGGCTGTGTCAGCTGAACTGAAGCTGCGCCGGCTGGGACAGCTGGACAGGGTGTATCATCTGCGCTTCTGGAAGAGAGAGGAGGGGGTAGTTTTAAGAGCTGTTATCCGCAACAAACAGCGTGGAGAGAACTTCTCTCTTAAGGGCAAAAGGAGGGTGCAGGTTTGGATTTTGAGAAGAAATTCTTCTATCATGTTTCTGTCCTTAAAACCATCTGAACTGCAATTTTGTGCCGCTTGATAGGGGGCCTTGCTCACGTGGCTCTCCAAAGAGAGGCTGGGACCGGTGTTTCCAACAGGTCTCCCAGTCAGAAGAGGGGATTGGCGTCAATTCAGTGCCTCCTCTTCAGGCGGGCAAGTAGAGGGACAGATCCTCCATGTAGCTCGTTGCAGCTGAGCCTTCCTGAAGGGTAAAAATCTGAATGCTGCAACGTGTAGACCTCTAAATGGAAAGGAAGTGGAACATGTGGGATGCATTAGCGTCCGAAATCCTCTCTGGTTTTGGAGGTGAAGTGATAGAGTATGTTGGTTTTTTTGGTTGGGGTTTGATTTTTTTCGTTTGGGTGGTTTTGTGGCTGTTGATGTACCGTTTTTTTGCAGCCCCTGTAGACTGGCTTGCAGCACAGCACTGCCGATAAAGGGAGTAAGACGGTGGTGCAAGGTAGGTAGGATTTGACTCTCAGTTGAACATCTTGGAACCAATGCAATTTCCATGCTTAAAAAAAACCCCAACAATTCATAATGATAAGCGATGTAGGCAATTAAGTACAGAAGCAAATGTAGAAAACTGTCAGAAAGAAAATCTCCACTTAAAGTCTATAAAATCAGGCTTTTTTGTATTTTCAAATATCCTTAGTACCCATTATCCATGTATGGCTTGATAATTGCTTTCACTTGCTGAAATTTTTTGTCTGGATGTGGAATACCTGAGAGCTTTCAGTCTCTACCAAGCCTGTGATAAGCAGCTTCCTTTTGGCAAGAGGTCTCTGCGTTCCTCCCACTGCTTTCTCTTTACGGCCTAATTTCTTCGGCTTTGCCACAGTTTGATTTTATTTTACGGCTTGCAGCATGAGGTCCCCAAATCATTTACGTCCGTTAAGCAAACATCTATTTCTGGGATTGATGTTTTAATTTAATAAAACACTTTCTAATGGGGGTCAGCTGCAGCCGTGAATTTGTAATGAGCGTTTGTTGGAAGCCCTGTGGAATGGCAGCGTTCAGCACCGAGCGTGCGAGGGTGCTCGTTCCAAGCCTCTGCAGATGGGTGATTTGTCGGAGGGGCTTTGCGTGGCTCCCGCTCCTCGCCGTGCTGCTTGTGTGGGATCAGCTGCTCATGCGTGCGCTGCCGGAGCCCCCATGTGTGCCCTTTTGTGTAATCTCAGGAACTGGATAGGACCAACATCTGTACAAAGAAAGGGATATCGGAGACTCGGGTCCAGCTGGACATGGTCCCAAATGGAAAGAGCAAATAAGTAAGCAAAGGACTTGCATATTAAAAAGTACTAGGAGGCGTTTCTAGGAGCTTGACTATGTGATGCTCTTTTGTAGCACACGTGGGAGATTTTGCGGTAAAATGTTTCAGAATATTTAGGTTCAGATTACAGCAGATGAAGCACCCAGACGCAGGCGTTTGTACGTAGCTGCTGGGAAGACCCCCAGACCAACTGCTGTTGGCTGCTGGCTTGGCTGATGTAAGCAGGTCCGGGGCTGAAAGTCAGGGATGCCCGAGAGCACTTCATCCCAGTTTGGGCTTATTGACCTGTTGCTTAGCATCAAACGTTCTCTAATCATTTGTGAGCATTAGAAAAGCCCCAAGACACAGATTGCTGGTCCCAGACTCTTTAGGTAGAGCGCGCGTAAGCCGGGACACAGGGTTTTTGTTGAGGTCTGTGTCTAGTGAAGTTAATTGGGGTCTTGTTTGTTTGCTAAAGCAGCACAGGGTGATTCCAGGCTGCTGGCTCTGTTCTTGGCCCTCAGGACACCAGGCAGAGCGATCTTGTATAAATTATACAAGACGCATATATTAGTTCGTGTATTCTTTCAGTATGTCCTTTCCCATCTTTGCTAATCTCTAGTAAATCAGTGTTTTGGGAAAGAAAACGGAGGCATGACAAATCTCATAGTAATAGGTTTTTTAATAAATTCTCCCTTGAGCCCTTCATTTCATTTTTCACTTTAACGTGCTCTGTCCTACTGCCAGTCTCTTCTCTTTGGGTAACATTTGAAAGTGTACTTCCTTTGCCAGACTTTTCCAAATAGATTTGGGATGGTACGTTAAGCATCTGGTTAGATTTTGTGTTCTTCCTTCCTCACCCCTCAAAGAAAATTCTGACTTCTTCCAGAAGATGCAAATAAATTTCTAATGCAAGTCAGTGAACTTTTTTTACCACCCCCTTGGCCATCTTCCTGCCAGCTCTGACCAGGATATCTCTAGAGACACTTGTGACCGGAGTAACCGGTTCATTCTTATGATAGTGCACCCTTCTAGGATATAAATTTCCCCGTAACCTCTGATTTTATTCCAAGGCAGCTGTCAGGGACCCAGTGGACAACAGAAGTTTTGTTGACCTGTGTTAAATATCCATGTGTGGCTTTAATTGATGAGNGCGGTCACTTTTTAGGGAGGATGCATCCTGCTACACCTGCCCTCTTTTTTCTGCTTTTCCTCGAGAGGTCTGTCACCAGTTTATTTGGACCACACGTGTGACCCAGTGTGGCAGCTCTAATGATCAACACCCATGCAACCTTGACTAAGGGTGTTACGCTTTAAATCTTTTCTTTTTTTTTGCTTCACTCTTCCTGTCATCTTCCTTTTCCTTCCTAGTTCTTGCTCTCTATTTTTTTTTANGCTCTAATGATCAACACCCATGCAACCTTGACTAAGGGTGTTACACTTTAAATCTTTTCTTTTTTTTTGCTTCACTCTTCATGTCATCTTCCTTTTCCTTCCTAGTTCTCTTGCTCTCTATTTTTTTTATTNTCCTAGTTCTTGCTCTCTATTTTTTTTTATTTTTTATTTTTAATACTTTTCCCCTTTTTTCCAGTGATTGTTGGAGTTGTGCTTTAGCACCAGTCTACAATAGAGCTTAAACCTTTGCAAACGGAGAGGGGTACCCATCCTGCAGTATGAGGGAGCCGTAACTGTCTGTAGGGGTGTTGGGGAGGAGGGACAGGAGCGGTATGGTGGCAGAGGTCAAGCTGAAGACATCTAGATCCAGACTGGAGGATGCTTAAGCCAAAGCTGAACTTGCCAACAAATGTCACAATTTTTTTGATTGGTTTGACTGGTGTTAGTACCCCAAGTTATGTAAAAGGGTCTGGATGCTTAATGTTACCATCTAGTGACCACCCACGGGCACCTGTTCTTCTCTAAAAACGTTGTTGGTAGCTTCCAGCAAGAATTATGCTCCACTGACGGCTGGAGCTTTGCACATAGATAACTTGCTAAGAGCTGTGGGAAATCTCCTGTTGTAACTGTCGTCCTCTGATTGCAAGGAGTTGATGCTTTCCTGTGTTTGCCTTGTATTTCTCTATTAAGGACACATGATTATCCTGTACCAAGTAGCATTGCTCTGCAGAGAAATCTATGCTCAATATCTCCAGCCTTAACCATTATCATGAGAAGAATGGATTTCTCCTCTTCAGTGTATTAAGGACATGTTGTGACTTTGTGGAATCACCGCAGGAGTAAATGATGTATGAAATGAGAAATCTCTGCTCCGTGTGCGCAGGCACAGCCAGTGCTGTAAAACGTTCAGCTCAGATGCAGCCAGAAAAATCTCTGAAGTATCCAACGTGACTCCTGGTGCTTCCTCTGGTAAAGCATGTTCCACCAGGTTTGGCTTAAATTCTTTCCTGGTGCGCTCAGAAGTCTTGATCATTACAGATCATGCCAAATGTGGAGAGCACACTGCGTGCACGTGTTGAGACTGTTTCCCTTGAAGCTTGTAGTCAAGAATGGATGCTTGTTAGCTTGGGAGGAAGTTTCTTGCTCCTTCAGAGTCCCTGACACTTATATGTTATAAGCCCTTAAATAAAACTTCCTTTTGTAGATGTCCCACCTTCCTCCTTTCCCCAGACAGCTGAGCTGGACAAACTGAAACTGACAGGTGTTATGTGGAATTAATGCCTAAGTGAGTCTTGGAAAGTTTTGCAGTTTCCTGATTTTTATTGCCATGTGTGGATGAAGCCTAAGGCTGAGGTTAAATCTGCGTACTGACACACAGCTGGCCTTCCTCTGGCCCCCGATCCGCCTCCGTTATCTCCCACAGGAGAGGGAGCGCGTGCTTCCCTTGCAGGCAGCTTGCAGCTCAGAGCAGCGTTTGGGTGAGGGCGAGAAGCTGATGGCTCACGGCTCGTGCTGGTTTGATGACCAGCGTCCAGGCTGCACATAGAAAATCAAGCGTTGCTGCCAAAGGGCTCGTTAAGGCACCACCTCCAGTTACAGTGCTTGCTGGCTTGAACCTACGAGTGCGTGAGATGACGGTATGTTACTTAGCTCAGACCCAGTTTCCATCACGACTGCTGCTGCTTGGCAGACTTTTATCCACAGGATTTCTCTGTTGTCCAAGAGAGATCCTGGGGCTTTGAGAAAAGAAAGAAATACTGCAAGTGGAGAGCTTGCAGGGTGGTAGGATCTTGCAGCTTGTTCCATATATGTTTGGTACTGCAAGACGGGAGGGAGCAGGGGAAAGACGACGGTTACTAAAGCTAAACTAATGGAGGGGAGTTCAGTTGGGCAAAGAATGCAGAGGTGGTCTTGTGAAAACGTCAAAATTCTAAATGTCAGATTTAAGACATTTTAGAGAAAAAAAACCCTACTCAGTAGCAACGGCAGGAAACAAAAACGGTTCACGTCAGAAGAAGAACGCAGAAAGTTTTAGTGGTCATTTCTGTGCTTTGGTATATGGTTCAGCCTAAAGGCACGTACTTTTTACACTGAAAAATGGCAGCAACGTTAGTCTGCAGCTTCTTGTAAGGTAGGTTCGTGGGGCTAAAAATATACGACTGCATGTATTATCTAAAATAACCTTACTTCCCTTTCTGGAGAAGGAGATTCTGTAGTTCAGTGTGAATCTCTGTAAGATTCTTACAGCTAATTCAGTTGGAGAACAATTTGGAATTACTCACAAAGGATATTTTTCTTCCTATCTTTAAGAACAAGGCAGAATGACTGAGAGATAGCTCCCTTGGATTCGTACCAAGAAGCTGCATCAGTGTTCCTGGGAGACTGCCTGGAACTCGCAAAGAATATATCATCTTTTTAGCCAAGGCTAGATGAGTTATCAATTCAACACAAACTGTACTGCTCTTTGCTGTTGTGTAAGTGGGTCCTTCTTCCTACCATAGTATTTGAGATGAACCCTTTCCCCTCTTCAGACTCCCTGTGTGTCAGAAAGGTGATGTTAACCCTTGGGGTGCTTCGGATCTGCTTCCTCCGGTCCCCTGGCTCGAGGTGGTGCGAGGGATTGCATCTTGCAGTGGCAGTGACCGCATTGCCTCCTGCTCTGGGTGCTCTTTCAGCCCTCCAGCTGCCCTCGTGCCTCCCTGCGTCCCTCCGACCATGGTCTCCAGGTGCTCTCCTTGCTGTGCCACATTTCATGCAGGGCTGGGACCAAGCAGTGCTAACCGCTACTCCACCATAATCCTCTAAATGGTGCTTTGCTCCATCAGAATGTTGGGTAGAGATCATACGGGTACAGCTGACCTCTTGCAGTCCTGCAAACACATCGCCTGCGGGTTTTGGCGGTGGTTTCTTATTGCATTTGTCATGTGTGGGGAAAAATGATGGTGTTCTGTGCCATCAGCTCCTTAACTGTCACCCTCAGTAAGTCTCTGCTGGGAACAAATAAATCTAAGCTAGGGAGGAGGGAGAGATGGAGGAAAAGTAATTTTTTTTGTTGTAGCACCGATGCGGCCCTTTTTGCTTTGCTGTGCATTTCAGGCATGCTTCATCAGCTGTAAGAGCTGCTTCGGTGACTGCAGAACATGGCTGTTCACATGAGACCCATAGCAAGGGTACCTGGCAGTAGTTTTAAGGCTGTTCTTTTAAATTTTAAATCACAGATCTACATGATTTTCTGTTTAGAAAATAGCTTTATGAAGAATTCATTTGGGGCCTCCAGCAGGCTCTGGCAACAGTTTAACATAGAACCTACCGCCATCTGATCTCTTACCAGGGACTGTTCTGCAGAGTTGCGAGATTGGCTCTTATGTCTTAAAAACGTGGGAAGCGCGTCTGTCTGCGTGTTCATCTGGAGGTTGGTTCGCTTTCTGTGTGGCATGTGCTGCTCTTCGTATTTTTGTGCGACCATTTCATCCTTGACCTTCTCTGCCTTTACGTGTTGAAACCAACTGACTTGCTTATCCTCCAGCTGCTGTTTCCTGTGCTTGAACCCCTGTTCTGCTGCTGTTGAGTGAAACCCAAATTAAAACATCTTCAGTTGTCTGTGGTTCTGGGGAGAAACAGCTCTGGCAGGGCTTTTACCAGCACAGCAGCCGCTTGCAACTGCCTCTTCAAAGAGCATTTTCAAGAGTGCCATACCCCCCCGTCCCAGTTTGTTCTCCTCAGTGGACTCTGTAGCAGGGTTATTGGTGTGTTGAGCCTCCTCATTGATGTTATGCAACTTTTTAACGTTTTATATTCCCCTTGCATTGCGATGGCATTATGTCTGCAGATTTTTTTTCAACGTTATTTGTTGGGTCTGTGCTGGCAGAAATAGCAGTTCAATAACCATCTCCCAGTTAGTTTCCAACCCATCCCTCTTGTAACCTTCTGCTCAAATGTGGACTTTTGCGTACCAGACAATATAATATACTGCAATGGCTGATGGAGCAGATGATGTCCGGGTAGATGGGGCGATACCTGCCGTGGGGAGGCCTGTGCACCAACGGGGTGGTGGGTCCAGGGCTGAGGCACTGGTGGGGCGGCATTTCTGGACCTGACTAGCGAATACATACACGTAATTATTAATAATATGCAAATTGTCTGGGCACTTAAATTTGTCTTTGTGACAATTTGTATTTTGTATTTCACAAATGCCAGACTCTTGCAAAGTTCGCTACAAACGTGCAAAGGCAGAAAAGCTAAATTTGCGTAGCCTGAATTTTTGTACAGAGCGCGTTAAAACCTAGGTTGTTTGTTTATTTCTCCTGACAGGCTCTGATCAATTTGCCCTCAAAAGCAGTGGCACCATACCTCCTTGTCCTTTAACATAAGCTTAAGAGATGGTCTTTTCAGTGTCACGTGGAGTGTTTGCGTTAGGAGACATCCGATGACTTCCACTTTGAGGAAGGCGTGTTTTATTTTTCCCTAGGATAGACTGCAGAGGTCCTGGTGTAGTGAGCAGCAGTGCAAAAAGAGGTCTCAGTGAGGCTTTCACTTCACTGTTTTGGGGTTTTGTTTTCTTTTCTTGTTACAGGCTTATGTTGATGAAAAATGGCAACTAGGTTCTTCAGTTTAGACTTTTCGACACAGTCTAATGGTTTTAGATGCGTGTTTTATAGTAAAATTAATAGTCTGCTTAAAAAATACAACCGCAGAACTTAACTGTGGTAATATAGTAATGTTTGTAGCGACATGTAATAAGCTTGTGGTTGAAACCACTGTGCCTGGAAACCTGCAGCGCATGGCTGCGCGTGGGAGCCTTTCTGTCTGGGTTTTGAACCGAGGAGGGGACATGGCTCTCCTGAGTTCTGCAGAACGGTTCGATAAACCTCATTTTGGGACACTGGATAGGACCTCTCCGTCAGGGCGAACTGATGGTGCTGAAGGCTTGAAGCCCTCTTTAAATAACGCACAGAAGCAGCATTGCGCGGTCTGTAACTGCGCAAGCTTCCCAAATAAATTGATGTCTTTCATAAGTGTAGCTCACAGAGGCTGATTTTATTTGTGTGTGCGCACAGGCTTCCTTCCCCTAATAAACCCAGCCGCGTGTTGTGCTATAATTGTAAATCCTGGAGATCAATGTATTTCTTTTCCATTTAACAACTCGTGAATGAATGCAGAGCTGCACAAAAGGGGATGGTTAATGACAGTGGTTAAGCAAGATGTTAAGGCAGGTGCGGTAGTTAGATGAGCCAGCAATCCCACGGGTGAGTCTCGCTCCTGATTTATATCATCTTCTGCCCGTAGCTGAACCCTGACTGTCTTTATACTAAATGCCCAAGACATTTAGGGGCATTTAGGAATTGGTTTTGTCTTTATTTTCAGGAGGGAAACGTGCTTATCACCCATGTTTGTGGAGCATTGCATTTGAACTGCCTTCCTTCCCTGTTGGGAAGGAGAAGAGGCAAACGGTTCCTGTCAGTCTGGCAGCTTTCATATTCAGCTCTTGGTTACGGTACGTGCATTGGGACAGACAGGCAGAGTGGCTGCTGAAAGGCTTAATCTGTTCATGTTAACTTGCATAGTAACTTTTCCCGGGAGCTTACACAGCTCCCTCAGCCCTTTTCTGCGCTTAACGGCCTCACATCTTTATCCTGTGAAGGAGGAGAGGATGTTTCAACCCGCAGGAGAAGATGTGCTGAATGATCGTTATCACGTTAAATCTGTACACTTAGATCCCTGGCTTGCCAGACAAATGCTCTTTTCAATGTTTCAGCCATGGGAACCTTTTCCCTGGCTCCTCCGTATCCTGCGATACCCGCTCAGCTTTCCCCTTCCAGCCATCTCCTCCCGGAGAGGTCTCCAACCAGGGACGCGTGCGGGCAGCCGGCCCTAATGGGAGGGGGACCCTGTGTAAGGAAAGCACCACGATGGGGACGTGCGAACTCCTCTTGGGAGCTGAATTTGGGGTAAAGCTTTGGAATAAGGAACTACATTAACTCTTTTGCCTTGTTTATGGCTTGAGGGGGCCAAAGTCATGCACGGAGCAAGGCCTGTGTGGCACTGGTTTTCCGGATGGGGCTGTAGCTGGATTAAGTTGTTGGACCTGTAATTTAAATTCAGTCTGGGCTGCCTAACGTTCACAAATGTTGGCTAATGGCATGCGCATGGGCAGCGATCGACCACGTGCTGCATGCCCGGGGTTTGTTTTGGCCTCGCTGTACCTGCAGAGTGGATCTGTGCCCGAGTGCCCGCGCCACGTGCAGCTCCCGCTGCCCCGCGCAGCAGCAGAGACTGTAGTCAGATGTGCTGCGGCTCCACGCGTTAGCGGTGTCGGGGCGCCTGGCACGTCGCACCTCCTGATTTGTTGTGCTGTTGTTAATGCTAATGTCGCACTGTTTACATTAACATAATTACATTAACATAAACAAAATATTTATATTAAAGTCATTGCAAGAGAAAAATCGCTTTCACCTCCTTATCCTGTCTCGCATCTCCATGTTGCCCAGTCTTTTTTCATAACCTACCTTTTAATCTTCACTATATTCCTTTTAAAAAACCCCAAGGATCTTGAAAGCGCAGCTGATAAGGAGTAAGATAAGTCATGCTGGAGCAAGAATGGTGTCGGTCCTTTCAGATACATTTCGCAAAGCAAATGGTCCTGAATCTTGCTTTTTGTGCAAGGAGGAGATTTCGAAGGGCATGGCAGTGGATGACGTCAAGAGGAATCAGAGGCTACGTTCCCAAAAGAATCGATGTGGACTGGAGGCCAAGTTTTATCAGAAATCAGTAAGACTTACTCTTTTACTGAAGTTAGGCTTAGACAGTTGCATGTGCTTAAATTAATTTCATCACGAGAGCTGCTTAGCAGTGTGTTAAAATGAAAAGATGCATAATTTCTGCAGGTTTGCGATTCCAGTGACCTTTGGAAAAACTGAAAGTATTTATCTTTCATATATGTCTTTGGAAATCTCTTCTTTAATCTCAGACATAGCTTGAAGAGCCTAGCTTTAGCTATCCACTACTAAAAATCTTGGCCTCTGTGCCTAAGGCATACTTTTTTTTCTCCCAGAAAGCAAGGGCGTTTTACTGTACCAAGACCAAAGGTTATGGTAATTATAATGAGTAATAATAATAGTCTCAGATATTTTGGTTTCTATTGCTCTGTTTTACCACAGGAGGCTCTTAATACATTTTCTAAGTTAGTTGCTCTAAGGCAGAAGCTTGTATGTCAAGTTTCACCCTGGAGCAAATTCATATTTTGAGCTTGAAGATACAGATTTTAACAGAAATGCTGACAGCCTTCTAACGACGCGGCTTCCGCAAGAGCGAGGGGGATAATGCATGATGGTCTGGACCTTCTGTGACGTTAATCTCTGTGAGAGAAGAAAGAGGTTTGATAAGTCCAACTACACCAGTCGTGAGTTGTTTGGCCTCTTCTGTGTCTGGAAGATGAATGTCAGGAAGTACCTAAGGCAGCCCGTATTCTTTAGACTTTCGCCCTGAATTATTTAAGCATATTCATATCTATTTCTGCGCCGTGTTGTATCTGTGGCTGTGTGACAGAGATACTGTGGTTTATACAGAACACTGGATCAAAAAGACAATTTTCAAGCAGGGGAACTGAAGAGAGTACCTTTATTTTGTCCACCTTTTCTGGCTTATCCGTGTGATATCTTGTTAGAGGCCGTGTTTTTTTCATTTGTTGTCCTTCCTCTTAAATTATTCCTTGTTCTTTCATTTGACCCCCTTACAATTGGAGGGTTCTGCTTGCTTGTTTGTTTGTGTTTGGTGATAATCCTGGCTCTTATGGATGTGTTTGAGGTTAAGCAAGTACTTAATGGCTTTTGTACAACAAGGCATCTGCGTTCCCTTGAACATACACCACATACAGGTGGTGTTTTGGGGGCTTTTTCTTCTTTTTTTTTTTTNTTTTTTTCCTTTTTTCAGTTGGAGTCCAGGGAAATATGCTGTGTTTCATGCCGTGGGAATACTCATGTTTTTAAAATTAAGCACAAATAAGTAGATATGAGTAGTTGCTGGACCAGGGCTTCCGGCTCTGGTCCTGCAGAGGATCTCTGTGCGCTGCCCCCCCGTCCCCATGGGAGTCTGCTGGACAGATGGCGTCCGTCAGGACTGGCAGGACAGGAGCTCAGGGTGTCAGGAAATGTAGTTTTAGTTAAGTTAGAGAGGAAAAGCAGGGAGAGAGGATCAAAGGTGACCCTTTGAGTCACACGGGACCTTAGTGTGGCCTTGGCAAGGGTATCCTCTAGCCCATGTGAAAGCCTTGCCTGCTTTTAGACTATGAACTTTGAAGATTTTACCAGTGCCTCAGAGACTTACACGTGCTCCTGGGTTTTCTCTCCTCCCCTCTCCTGTTGTCCTTTGACCAGAAGCAGAGAACAGTGCAGGTGCAGTGAGGCACTTGCGCACAAGTGAGCGTTTGGCGTGTGAGTTGGGAGTAAGCATGTACCAGCTCACCTCTGCCTTTGCTTTGCTCCCCCATTCATGAATTATACAGCTCTCTCCTTTAAAGTGCTCTCTTCCACACCGAAAACAGCTCCTGGGACAGTAACTCGTGAGGATTTGGGTTTCCAGGAGCATCAGTGCAGTACCTTCCCTTCCCTCAGACTTAAATTCACTTTAAAAATCCATTACAGGCCCTATTATCAAGGGTGCTGTTAAACCCCTCTAGCATTCATCTCTTTGGTATATACATTAAGTGGATGATCTATTTCCAGAGTAGGAGGTACTATGACACCATATATCACAAAGCTGCAGGTATTTCCACGCCAGCAGTTAGATACTTGGCTTGATTTGCAAGGATGCTAAGCACGTGTAGTTTCCTTCAACGCCAGACATTGTCGTGTGTCCGGGTAAATGTGGTATGAGCGTTAAGCAAAGCTGGGAGGGATTGTGGTGTTCTCCCATGGAAAAAATTCAGTCCTTACTGAAAGGAGTGGGTTTCTTTTTCTGGGTACAAATGTCAGCAGGTACCAATCCCGTGGCGCTGTCTTTTAGCCAGCCGTCAGGCTGCCTTTCTTGCCTGTACAAATCTGCCCACTGTTTATTCATTTCCTTGGCCTATGGACGTGTTCTAAGACCCAGATCCGCTTAAGCACACCTTTAGTTTTAAGTTTGTTAATAGCCACAAGTTAACGGGACTGTTCACACGCACAGGGGAAAAGCACCTTAGGCTACTAAAGGCATCAACTGCCTCTTGGCCTCCACTTAACTATAGTTTGGAGTATTTGCAGTTGTTCTCCCAAACCCAGGTATTTCTCAGAAAACCGAGGGTGTGTCACAAAGCTTTATCCTGAGTTCAGCTCTGGGTCCAGTGCACATTGCCGGCGGTGTTAGTTTCCCCCCAGTGCAGAGTGTGATGGGCTTTGTGCATTGGAGCTCTCTGTTTTTTATCAGCTGAAGGCGTTTTACAGACACGCCGTTTGGGTTGTAGGGTAGTGTGGGTTAGGGTGTTTGCTTACCCCCGTGCTTGTGGGACGCCATGGGGATGAAAGCAGGGGTCGCACCAGCACTTAGAGCCCCAGACCTGGGTTTGTGAGATCTGCCTTGAGGTCCCTGCAGTACCGGAGCCTGGGACAAGTCACTTGGTGCGTGGTCTCGCTGCACTGGGGCCGTGCTGGGTGAGCAGCAGCCGACATAGCGCTGGTGCCGTGCCAGTGCTGTCGCAACAAAACTAGTTTTGCACCCTGGTGAGGAAGATGCTGTGC
>RSEF01000019.1:1269168-1282360 GCA_003993805.1 Himantopus leucocephalus | reverse complement strand
CAACGCATCCTCAGCTGCGAGGGTCAGGTGCTACAGGAGCAGCCAGCACCCCACGGGGAACGGGGACACAGATGGTGTCTGAAGCATCTCCTTTTGTGCCCCTAAACCGGGAGGGAAGATTATCACCAGTTAAGTTTGTTCCTGGACAAATTGAGGTTCTGCCTCTTTCCAGATGCCTCCTGTGACCTCAGGCAAGTAATTTGGCTCAGACCCTCACAGATCATTATATATTTCCAAATATGATTTAACATGTAATGAAATTGGAGTCTAAATACTCTTAAACATCTGGCTGTAGGTGCTTGTCTGGAAAATCTCGCAGGGTATGCAAATTGTGTCAGATGCTTAAAATAGAGCTCTCATTTGGCCAGAGGATGGAAAACTTTTTTTATATCTTTCTATATCACAGCTGGAAACATCCAGTCTGTAAAAGAAATGGTTAGTAAGAGGAGAGACATTAGATTTATTTTATTTTTTTTTTTTTGGTCAACCCCTACAGCCGCCTGTTGGTTCTGCATACGTGTATTTTATATGCAACACGATTCAGTGCAGCCGGGCTTTTTGCTGTTTGTGGTGAGCTCTGTTCGAGGTAACAAACACATTTGTGCTGCCTCAGTGAAAAAAACCTGTTGCTTCGAGGACTTGGGCTGCTGCAGTTTGCTGTGGCGCGTGTGAGCATCATGCACTGGCATAAGATGGAGTGGAAATGAGTTAAGAGCTCTCCAGATGACAAATTTGCAGATGTACCCGGGTTTCGAAACGTGCAGCTTGTGCTGTGAATGAGGCCGGGGTGTGTAACGGGTTGTGATGTGCTTCAGCAATGTGATGGGGCGATGACATGGGAGATAACTGGGGATGCAGTAATGCTGCTTGGATCCGCTCCAGCAAACATGCCTTCTCGCTTCCGTAGCGCCTTCTCTTTAATCTCTGCACATTCTTCACCTTTCTTATCTTAATCGCGTCTCGCTGCCTTTGAAAGGCAGCACTCTGATACTATTGGTATTTTATTTAGTGTTTGTGCTAGCATGCCGGCATTCCACCAGCCACATCTATTGTATGGGTTGATTTTTTGCAAGGGGTGCACAGACGTATGGAGATACTAGAAAAACCAGGAGTTTTTCTAGGGGAAAAATCACCCTATGAAATTGGTAATTTTCATTCTGATTCCATCGAAGTATCATTTAGTTGTATGTATTTTAAAGCAAAGGCTGTTCTTCCTTTGCCATTACCTATGTTGTATAAATATACGTGTTTATACTTGCGTTGGAAGTTCTGAAATGTTGATGCCTCAAGACTTGAGAAGTCTGCAACTAAATTTTTTGTTGGGATAATGTAAAAATAGGAACGCTGCCAGTGAGCTCTGGAAGGGCCACGTTGGGCCCTTGCTTGGAGAGCTCTGGTCAGCCTCCAGCCTGGCCGCTGAGCACGAGCCCTGCCAGCTTGCCTGCTCCTTTTCCACAAAAAGATGCAGCCTCCAAAACTAAACACGAAGAGGAATTGATAGCACTATTCTTGCCTTTGACTACCTTTAATTACTATCATTATTTAATGCCTGAGTCCCAGTGCTGTCATTTCTCCGCTCTGTTGTCATCCCTGTTGCAAGGGACGGTGACAGCAGAGCAGCGCTGTTACTGCTCTGTAGCACCCGACTTGCAGGCAACTCATCTTCCTGCAGTTGAATGGTTGCCACCTCAAGATTAAAGAACATCCTTTATTTTGCAGTGCCTTAACACTTGAAAATGTTTTATAGCCAAGGCCAAGTCAGATGCACGGAAAGACACGAGAAATCAGTGGTTCCTCCACTTGTCTCGTTATCTCTGTTGCTCGCTCCTCCAGCTGGCTGCTGCCTTCAACCCTGGACTGCCACCTCTCTACGTGCTCCCGGTTCCTGTAAGCGCCCTTTCTCCAGCAGTCAGGGAACTGAATACGCGGCTCTTAGGTTTGACTTTTTGGGGTGTGATTGATGCCACGTTAGATGGGAATGAGTTGAGTATCTGTTTTAGTGATCTGCTGGGCCGACACGCTGGGGAGCAGCAGCACTTGGCCAACCTGAATGTTTCCAGGAGTGGCTGCGGGCAGACATTGACAGCTTGCTAAAGCTTTGGCTTTTGAGGCTGAGATTCTCCAGACTTGCCCTGCACTGTCTTTAGTTAGTTTATATATGTGTATGTCTGTGGACTGTTTTTTATGCATAGGCAGACTTGTGAGTTTCTGATCTGAAAGTGATTTAACCAACTTCTGTATTTCTGTAGCAATAATTCCATGTGCAGAAATGACTAGAAAAAGGTCATGGATTACTTGTCTCTAACCTTGATGATGGTGCAGGGGGGGCTTCTTGCTCTTCCTTTAGCTCAAACGATTGGGGATTAAGAATAACCTCAACCCACTATAGCATAAGACTTTTTCTGAGGCTGGTCAGCCCTTTGGGAGGTTAAAAGAAACCTCAGGCTCCCGGGCAGTCGGTGGGACTCGGGAGCGGTACGCTCGGGAGCTCTGCGCAGCCCTGGTGGAAGGAAAGGGGCGATTAGACTGTCTTCCTCCTCAGACAGCTGCAGACACCTCTAATGATAACACTGCAGTTCAATGCCTGCATGCTAATACAAACTCATCTATCTTCATTTCCTATCCTGCCGCTGGTTTTTCCTTTTCTTTTCTCCTTATATTAGTGTTTCGGTTAGTTGACATGACTAGTTTATCAGCTCCGTAGGACTAAGCCTGGGTACTGCCTGGTCGGGAGACACGGAGAGGGTGCCACGGGGATGCCGCTGGTGTCAGAGCCCTTCAGCTGGCAGCACGCCACTGCCACGTGTGATGCTGTTGCTGCTGATTGAACTTTGAGAGAGTTTTAATCTGTGGTCCTGATCCTCTGTGATTAGTAAAGACCTTTGAGCTCTTCCAGGAACCTGATAACAGCTCAGCTGGCTGCACTCAAGCAACAGATTTTCTACCTAAACCTGGGTGGAGTGTCATTAGGGATTGATTTCCCTTCCTTCTTTGTCGATAGGATATTGCAGCCGTGTGGTGTTACTTCAGCGTGGCTTTACGAAGCAGATTGCTTGAAAGAGTGGTGTGCTGGAAGGAGGGTAAAATTAGCTTTATGGAGTTATTGGTGGTAGTCTGAGCCATGAGGTATTTGGCAGCTGATGGCAACGTATGGATTTTGTTTAAATTTAACATAATAGTGAATCATGTGAATGAAAACATGATGTGCTTATTTTAGACAAGGGAGCAGTGACTACTTGAGTCTGAATATGGGATGAAACCTCAGAAGAAATGTAACTGAATTTTTTCCTGATCATTAATTGGGATTACCCGAAAACTTTTACCAGGATCTCAGAATTTTGTCTCCTATTAATAGTAGGAAATAGGACTTAGTACTTGATTACTAAGCCTAGGATATCATAGGATTAGGCCTTGTGTATGTGTAATGATTTGCAGCTGTTTATTATTTCATTTGACTAACGCACAGACTAACACAGAATTCACAAAGGCAGTTTTAATAAATGCCAGAAATGTGCACAGCAGGGTTTTGTTGTTTTGTGTTTTTTGGTTTTTTTTTTAAACATAAAGAGCAAGTTTCTTTCTGCAGACAATTACAGGCATGTAACATATGGGGAATTAAGGAATGAGGTCTGCAATTGCCCTGTATTTATTTCAAAGTTCATATGGGAAGCATTTATCTTGCTTCTTTGTGGATAGATATTCCTCTGCAATCTGCTCTTTGGCACGGACACCACGGGTCCTGCGGGGCCGCCGTGCCCCCCCCAACTGACACAGCCCACACACAGCCCTGTGTTTGAAAAATATTTGCGATTGCATTGCTTTATGATCTCCTTCTAAGGTAGGAGGTAGGTGATGCTTGGAAATACTGGATTTTATAGTCATTAAGGTTGAAGAATAAGAGAAAATTGTAATTACAAACAGAAATTCCACTCAACGGGTCAACTTTATCCTAGGAAGCTATGTGAGCTTCTCTGACAGTGATACCGAGAAACGGGTACATGTTGCTCCTCAGACGCTAGTCAAAGTCTTCTGCTGGTTATTCGCGATGCGCTTGCCTCCGCTTCCCCTCCTACGTTGCGTAGCCCAGTAGTAGTCAGCAGATGGGATTTTCTCTCCTGAACGAGATGCAGCTCTTCTCTCCAGCCTTGAGAGGAGAGGGATGTTCATTTTATAAAACACGGGCAAGTGTTCAAAAATAAGTCAGCGGAGCGGCAGCCGGTGTTGGCTGGAGATGTGAGTTGTGACATTGCAAAAGATAAAAGCAGATTGGGTAAAATTCTGTTTAGTCCCTGCAGTCTAACCAATACAATAATCAAATCCCATACAGTTTACCGGTCTCGAATACAACGTAGTTTGTGGTTACTGTCTTTTTTTGTTGGGCACTGGCACACCGAGCCCTCAGTCCAGGGTCAGAGCCCTGCCGAGGGATGTACTGAGGGGGATAAATTTGTACTGATGAACATCTTCCTGGAGTCTGGCAGTCACCTTAAATATATTGCATTTATTGTTGATGTCATTAGCTATTTGTACCTAGGTAGCGTTTAGGAAACCCAGTCATGTATCAAGATCTCGTTGAGTTAGGCTCGGTACAAATAAACAATAAAACTACACACTGCTTCACAGACCTTACAGTTAATGACTTAACTAATTACTCTCATTAATCTGTGCAAAAATTGGAGAATTTGCCCTGAGACCTTTCGAAAAATTAGTAAACATGTATTGTCCTTTTTCCTGTCAGATACTGAGGTTTTTATCTCTGCTCTGATTATACGGGAGCACAAGAACAGCCGTGCTGGGACGCCAGAGTGTAGCCGACAATGTCCGTTTAGCCCTTACTCACTCAAAGTGCCTTCCAGCGTCCCCCTCCCTCCCGAGCCGGGGAGTGGGCTGGTGCGGAAGAGCACGGGGAACCTGCACATCTCGGCTGATAGGAGGGTGATACTGGGGGGGTGAGGGGGTGTAGCACGTGTGCCGTTTCTCTCTTTCAAAAGACTTGGTCCGGGCAGGATTGATTTTTGAGGCTGGTCTAGTTGAAATGAGCACTGCATTTCTTACAAGAGTGCGAATATTGAAACTATCACAAATTATTGGGCCTAAAGGACGTGATACTGTCCTTCTAAATGTATCCTCTCCGGAATCTGACCTTTTTAAGAGGTTGATTTTTCGTCGGGGTTTTTTTTTGTTTGTTTGTTTTTAGCAAGTTATTTTTGAGTAGCTCAAACTACATGCACCTTTCTTCCCAGCCCCATAACTGTACCCAGTTTGGAGCCGAAACCTTGAGCAACACAAGTATATTTATTATTTTTGTGCTGTGTTTTTGTGCGTCTTATTCTCCCCTTCCTTTTCTTCACACCCCCCCAGCGTAGATTGTTAAGCATCTGCATGCACATGGGGAAACAGCCTGGTTCAAACTGCTTCTTATCTTCCTGGGACCAGAATTAGGTTTGTACCTTCAAGAAGTGATGACGGGTACAAGTAGGTAATGGGGGTGATGTGTCACAGAGAAAACTCTTCCTGCATCTGAAATGAGATTCAGTAAGTATTCAGCTCCAAATGGTAGTGACCCTCAGCAAATTGGTCAGTTTTAGATAAAAAGGAATCTGTCTTAAGGCTTACTGAAATAAGGTGAAGGACTCCTGTGAAGTCAGACTGCTACGAAGCCATTAGCAACTTAGGTTCAGTAGTTCAGATACGTGTTTTAATCTGTAGAAGAAGGTATGGAGAGTAACTGCCAATATTGCAGTGCCTTCAGGTGCTGTCACGCAGGTTGCAAGCCGCGTGCCCTTCCACTCGGGGATCATGACTTTGGTTTGTGAGGCATACAACTTATTTTTACTCATGCAAATTAATCTAATGGCTCGCTTTTAAGTTCATACGGAGCGCAGCAAGGCACCAGCGGTGCGTCAGGTTCATGGGTTCCTTTTACGTTTCCTCCAGGGAAAGCTCTCAGAGTTATCAAGTTAAACTCCAGACTTCAGATTTAAAAGTGCTGCAGTCTTTGTTTCAAGCCCAAGTGCATACCCGAATTGTGGATTGATGCCAAATCAGCACCAGCCTCTGAACGTGCTCAACCTGGCAGTTTGGAGTCTGGATTTCTGATAGTAACATGTTTCTATCAATAATTTGAAAGCTGAGTAAGAGTGTATCCAGAGCAATAAATCCAGAGCAGCCTGACATTACGCTTAGCACGGTTACGTAGAGTAAAAGGTTTTTGGTAGCCAGGGTTGTCTGCTGGCAAATTCATGTGGGAGATTCAAGTGAGAAGGATCAGTTTGGAGGCAAAGAGGCATGAAAACCGTCAGCCATTAGACGCTTTAATAGAACTGAATATTCCCCTCTCTGATAGGAAAAAGGTGCTTCAGCATGTCTGTGTCACTGGAGGGTGTTTCTGAGGACCTTGAACACAGGGAGGGGTGAGACGCCTGAGACGAGGGGTGGATCGTGGTACAGAAAGCATAGGTGAAGGAAAGGGGGAAGGGCTGGGTGGTGCCCAGGTAGGGTTTGTGGATGGGGATCCGGGGCTGTGGTCTGGAAAGCACTTGGCCGTGGAGATGCACGGCGGACCGCGAGTGCAGGGTTGTTGCAGCAGTGCCTGGCGGTCAAAGTGGAAGCAGAGGTGTGAACTCCTGGTGTGATGGAAAACTTGACGCTGGAAAAGCAGCACTGAAGAACGAGTGCTTAAAATACTTTAGTCTTCTACATTCCGCTTTGAGAGTGTGTACTGTAAACTAAAAATTTTAGCCCAAAAGATGAGTTGGGAGAGTGACTCACTGCTCTCCCTGCCTTGGCTCGCTTCCTGCTCAATGTTTCNAAGCAGCACTGAAGAACGAGTGCTTAAAATACTTTAGTCTTCTACATTCCGCTTTGAGAGTGTGTACTGTAAACTAAAAATTTCAGCCCAAAAGATGAGTTGGGAGAGTGGCTCACTGCTCTCCCTGCCTTGGCTCGCTTCCTGCTCAATGTTTGTTACTCCCTTTGAATTGCAGACCCAAGTTGCTCTTGGGTGTTGTCAAAAGGTGGAGACGGAGAAATGAATGTAATGCTTTTGGTTTTGCTCTGGACCTGCATCTGAAGTGGGAGCTGTGTTTTGCTCATAAATAAATAATTTCCCCAAGGAGAATGCAATCTCGGCAAACTCGGGGTGCGTGGGAGGCTTTGTCGTGGCAAGCAGGAAGAAAAGAAGTGGCAGATCCTGGAAGGATGTCTTTGGGAAAGAAACGATCCCCTTCAGCCCTCGTGTGNCGATCCCCTTCAGTCCTCGTGTGAGTCAGGGAAGAAGAGTGTGACCCTGTCCTACTGGAGGAAGATTGTCCCCAGTTTAGGTCCTCAGCTCCCTTTGTCTACCGTGAGCTCCCAGTAAGGTCTGGTTTTCATTCTCTGCTGTAAGCGTTGGATTTGTAATTGTTTGGGGGATTGTAAAGTAATATCCTCCTTTTCTGAGGAAGGGCATCTTTTTAGGGCATCTTTTTGATGGCACCTCCATCACTGCTTGAGCAGTGAAGAGATGCGGCTCAGGACTTGGCAGCTCAGTGTCCATCACAGCAGTGTTTTCCACTGGGAATCTGGTTCCCTGGTAAACCTGAGCTGGAAAGGCAAGGAACTGCTAAATGAGGTTGGTGACCCTGGGTATTGTACAGTAACCTTTTTTCCCCTTAAGTCCTTTAATCTGCTTAAGGGTGAAGAGGGCAGGCTTTGCGGGTGGGTGTTAATTGCATTTCTCCCTAGATAGGTGGAAGAGCGAGCGGAAGATAGAACATGCTGTTTGAGCGGTTGCAATATACTTCCCAAATTGCTTAAGATGATGAATTTTGGGATTAATTAAAATATAGCCTTAACAACTTGTCTTTCCCCCTGCATGTCTAGAACAAGCAATGGCAAGGCATTTAATTATTTTTTTTTTTTTAAAACTGTAAGTATCGACACAAAAAGAACAGTCGATTCCTATGTGCTGGGGAGCTACAGGGTTACTCATTAGCACGGTTTTTAGGGGTGAATTAATTTATATTCATGGGAATCTGGGTGGGAGTCTCTGGCCTGATCTTGGCTCCTCTAGGGCAGGTTGTGGTTGTGCCTTGGCACGGGGTGTGTGGTCTCGGGGACAGGAGGTGGCTGGTAGGGGGCAAGGGCTGTGAAGCCTTCAAGGGCTGTGGTGTAGAAGGGAGACTGCCCTGATCAGCAGGAACTTTCGGGAATGGAAATAAGGTGAGGGTAGAATGGAAAGATGAAAAAGAACGTGTGTGTGCTAGGGGGCTGGGAGGGTGGGAGAGAAAGTGGAGATGGGATTACGTCTGCCTGGGAAGTCGTGGCACCATATGGCAAATGCAGCACAGTTCCTCCCAGAGAGGAGGTTTGGCAAAGGCCGCATTTTGAGAGACCTCTTATTTTTTACTCGGGGACCAGAAAACAAAGTGACAAGCATGCACTGTCCTGACGTTGGTGGCACTTCACACATCCCTGGGATGCGTGGGAGTCTCTGCCGCAGGGCAGGAGGCTTACGGCCCACAGAGACACCACAAACCTCAGTGCTTGCTCCACCTCTGGGGCTTCTTGTCATCATTGTAGTTGAACGCATTGCTCTCAAAAAAAGACTACAAGCACTCTGCCTTTGGGAAAAATGACATCCTGTCAAGCATTGTAGTGGTTGAGGCTGGCCCACTGGGTTGATCTGGTCCTTCAAAATCAGCCATGCAACCCAGGGGTTGGTTCTTGGAGTGAGGTGGTCAAAGTACAGCTGCCGTGCGATCAGTGTTACCTGTGGTTTGGTGTTGGTCACTCGAGAGGGAGGGCCCCTGGAGGAAACCACCCTGCCATGGCAGATTGTTCTGAAGGTAATAAGCTCTATAATTTCATAAGAACTCAGATTCTGTCTTTGAACACTGGTCTTTTCTGGCTAAGTCACCTTGGACAAATTATTTTCTGTGTTTGACTATCTAGAAAGGGAGCAAGGTATGTTTCCTCTTGTGTTCTCTTGGAGCACCAAATGCAATGGGACCAAGACCCTGTTGTACTGTGGACCCTGTTGTACCAAGTGTATTACAAAAAGAACAAGGACAGTCCTACTTCAGGTAGCTTAAAATCTGAGTCATATATTTAACTCCCTCTCAGGAGCGCTTTGAGCATTAATTATGTTTTTAAAGCACTTAGTGCCTATCATCGGGAGCTCTCTATAGAAACAAAAAGTTAAATAGTCACAGATCTGTGCCCTCCTAGGAATTGTTCCCGATGCTGTACAGCATAACCATTCATAAATTTGCATTGATGGTAGAAAGCAAACTCCAATTCTCCTTCCTTGAGACCCCTATCTGGCAAAGCATTTAAGCTTGTGCTTTACTTAAGCACTTGAATAGTTGCGCCGAGTTCAGTAACTTGGGTTTGGGAGCCAAGTACTTGAACCTAAACAAAGCTCTCCCTTCACCACATACAGACTAAGACATACCACAGCAATTCCGGGTTCCTAACTATTGCGCTTGTATGTTCATTACAGTAACGCATGTATTACATAGAACACCTTGCATCCATTAATAGTGGGTGTGTTTGGCGAATGCAGATGTGTACAAGAATAAAGGCATCACAGTGGAGAGTATTTCACTCTGATGACCAAATTAGTGCCTTTATTTCTGTCCTTACATGGTGCAAGTCATGGCGTGTCACCCCTGTGACCTGTTTGCAAAGCACAAACAGATGGGAAGAAATGTGAAGAGCAAAAGCGGCTCTCTGGAGTGTCCTGTATGTCTGAGAGCACTGAATGCACACCAGTAAACCAACAACAGATTGGCTCGGTCGCTGAGTGAGAATAGCATCTGAGCACAGCCAGAACAAGTATTGTGAAAGAAATTAAATGCACCAAGCAAAACCCTGTAAAATAGACTTTCTTGACCTTAAGAAGTAAGTAGTAAGTGCACAGCTCAGTAAAACTCAATTAGGAGGAAGAAGCATGTGCACACTTGCTGAAGGTGCACATAGTACCCCTGAGTTTCTCTCTGCAGCTATGCTAACGTAATAATTACGTGTTGGCTTCAAGATGTTCGTTCTTCTTTTGGGAAAGCCTATTGTGGGCAATGTCATCCCTTCTCTAATATGTTGGTGTTTAAAGAATAGCTCAATGAGCAGATTTAGGGGTAGCCCAGGGAGGGATAATATGGATCAAAGGGCCCCTGCAGAGAAACTTGGAAGCATGCTGAGGGCCCCCCCGAAAAGTGGTATTTCTCAGGTACGGTCCCACATACCTTTTTTTCCACTGATTCCCAGCTTTTTGGCATGTTGTCTCAGTGATGTGGCACTCTGCTTGGGGCCATGGGTTAAAAATACCACCCACGATGGCCTCCTTTCAGGAGTGGGATCCGGGAAGGGAGGAGGGAGCTCCTTGGTTGGCCTCGTCAACCTCTGCGTGGTTTTATAGCCTGATGTGGTGCAGTGATTTGGGGACCGTCTCTCCGGTTTTCTGCCCTTTCCCGTGCCCTGGCTCCCAGTGGTTCTGCGGAGGAGGTGCCCTCTGCATGGGGCTGACACAGTTTGCATGTTGAACGTGTAACGCATAACCATAAACCCAAATCACATAACCATAAAACCCAAAACGGAGTAGCCAGCTTTGTGTTTATGATGTCTGCACTATAGTGTGTTATTTCTTTATTTCCCTTCTTACCAAATGGCAATTTTTTTCCCCTTTCCAGCAGACTAATATGTATAGAGAGGAAATGTTTTACAAAAAGGAAAACAAGAACATGCATTAAGAGAAACCACAAACACTAACAGCTTGTAATGGAAACACGATCTGGAAATAACAGATTCCTTGTGAAAATAAAAGTGCAAAATATTATTTTTAACCTTTGAATGGGGTTTAAAAAATGTTGGCTTGTGTTTTTATGGGTTCTGTTCTCTTCCTATTTCCATACTTGGTCCTGTGGCTCTGCTCCGGTTCCCAAGGGTAGTCCTGTCCCGCTGTGGGTGTAACTCTAGTCACAGTTTCTCCGGGGCAAGATGGATTTAAGAAATTCTTCTTTCCTCCCTTTTGGCTGCGCGGTCCTGTGCTGGCACTGCAGCTCAGCACCTCTGTGCTGTGCCCAAGCAGTGGCTCTGCCTGGATGCAAAAGGGTTGTGATGGGGCTGGGAATGGACTGCGTTGCCCAAAGAAGTTAAATTTTACACGGGAGTGTAAAGCAGTAACGTGGAGTCAAACAAAAGGTTCGTCTGACCCTGGGCTTCTGACGGTGGCTGGTAGGAATGCCTGCCTGGGGACAAATAGTGTGCAGAATGGCCCCACAAATCACTGCATCGTCACAAATGAGAGGGGCGATGTTTTGCTGCTGAGGGCAGAAGAGTTTGGGAACTTCTTAAACTGCCTGTACTAAAGAAGATGTTGTAATGAGCAATGTAGCCTAATTTTCCTTCGTGCTTTTTGATGCTTGGGTTGGGTCTCAAAATAAATGAGGAGACCTCAGTGCAGAATAAGTGAATCGTGGAATGGTTTGGGTTGGAAGGGACCTTTTAAAGATCATCTAGTTCCACCTGCTGCTCAAAGCTCCATCCAGCCTGACCTTTGAACACTTCCAGTGCTGGGGCATCTATAACTTCTCTGGACAAATGAGCTGCTCTTGCCATCTGTGCTGCTCTTGCCATTTTCTCCGAGCAGGTCTTGCATGTAGCTGTGTGTCCTGCCAGACTGATTTCCAGGCAGCTCAAACAGGAAAGCAAGATAGTTTGTGCTTGCTTGAATTGCAATCTGTCTTCTAAAAATAAAGCTGCAGACAATTGCTTAATTCATCACCCAAACGGGCTCACGGCTGACCAGCATAAATATGCAAGATGGCTCCTGCCCTTGGCCTTTCTCGTTCAGGCGCCCGTGTCCCAAGCTATCCGACAGGCACCGACTCACTCGGCGTGTATGGGAATAGCTTCAGCAAAGTCCAGCCAGTGCAGAGCTAGCACTTAGGTGTTTGCTGAATCAATACACCGTTAGGTGCGTGGACCAGGGACCTTGTCTGTCTTTTGAATGGTGACACACCCTAAATTGATCTTTGAAGTTACTGGAACAGTATCGGGTTTTTAATGCGAAGTCCTGCGGTGGGTTCTGTTACATTGCGTTGGTAGGCTACTGGTACAGTAACACAGACTCTTCTTACAATACTTCATCAGGGTTTCGATAGCTGTATGTTAACTCGGAGCAGATGTATTGCTGGACAAAGCTTTTAGTGTTGCTCTTTAACCTTGCTGCTGTCAACGTGAAGAGGAGCTGTGAGATCTTGCTCCTGTACGGAGCATTCACCTCTCACAGGGCATCCATAGTTGTGTGCCTTCAGTCCCCCTCTTGTCCCGGAGCCTCAGCAGGTGACTCCCAGATTTATGGCTCGTGGTGGAGCAACTGTCCTTGCTCATGTGTTACTAGTCTGGTCTTAAGAAGGGGAAAAGGCAAAAAAGGTCCAGAGGGAGAAGCCTGGGAAGCATTTTGTCTGCAGCCACTTGAGTGACCAGTGGTGGAGAGAAAGGGCCCTCAAAATAAATTGAACACAGATTGCTGATGCTGGAGTGTCTCGCCGAGAAAGTGGCTTTAAGCCATACAAATCCACTCATATTGCCTCTGAATCAAGCTGGGTGTCTGTTGCGGTAAAGGGCAAAGTAATTTGGCAGAAAATAAACTCCCTTGCATTCCAGCCTGTATCAGAGGGGCTGGGCGCAGCTAGTTCTGAGTGGTGCCCAATGTGGCGTTGGAAGTCCGGCCATGTTCAATATGTATATTGAACTGTCACGATTACGGATGCACTAATAACATCATACACGATTGGATCTAGCGGTGTTCCATGAACGAGCACGGCCATGCTTAAGGAGTTTGCTCACGTTCGCTATGAACTCTCACGGCTAGATTAGTGAAAAGTGTAGTTTATTGAAGCAACAGATGCACAAGTTCTTTTAGATTGCCGGTGATAGTTACTGTCTGCAAAGCACGTGCAATTACTAAAGATGTTAGTAATGCAGCCTGGCTACAAACGCACTAAGTTACAAAACAACTCCATAGAGATTTCGGAGTTTCCCGGGGAAGCGCTCAGTATAACCAAGTGTTCTTACCCACAAGTGTCCTTATGGGGGGGGAGAGAGGCTCAGCCCGTCGACTGATCCCAGGGGGCAGAGGTGGTCAGCGATGGTACTTCCCTGACCATGTTGGTATCTTCCCTGGCATCCCTCCTCTCTTAAGCTATTT
>RSEF01000019.1:1258887-1269068 GCA_003993805.1 Himantopus leucocephalus | reverse complement strand
TGTACTTTTCTTCAAAATGTGAATATAACTTAATTTCTAAGTCGCCTCCAGCAATTGTACCACAGTGTCCCAGGGTGCTCTGCTATGCTGCGCAGCTGCTCGCTCTCTAATTAGGTCTCGTTACTAGTATCTGGTCATGTTGGGGGCTATTCTATGAATTTTCCCCTCCCCTCTCTAACTGAGGGTATGCTTTGCTTTCTTATTGCTACCTGGGCACGATGGTTCTTTGTGATGGTTTATGCCAGTTTAAAATAGCAGTGAGAAGAGAGCTTGAGACTGTTCTAAACGCTTCATGGAAACGCGTTGCTGTGTGTTGGTGGGAAATGGTTGTGCCTGCATCCCGCTAAGATTGAATCCTTGAGAGCAGGCCTTAGGCAGGGCTCAATAAAGTCAGCTCTCTGGAGTTCTTCAACATCTTGAACGTGGATGCAGTGAGCCTGGAGTCAGCTGTCTCGCTAAATGATCTTAGTCATGTTTTTGACCCTGATTTTCCTTTTTGTGATCTAGTACACGATTCCCCCCCTTCTCTCCAGTAAATAACACAGATATTTCCAGAATATGACAGTCCATATGTTAGTCGGAGATATAAATTTGTATTTGTGTCATAATGTGCAAGTGAGATTGCTACAACACATTCTTTTCTTTAGCTTTTCTGCAAATACACTTCATCCATCCCCCCTCGCGGATCCAAGTCTGTTATCTGGAATTGCGAGTCAGCTGCTGGTGCTGCATATGTCACTCCATTACTTGGCAACTGCTTCGAATCTATCAATGCCTTGCCTGCAAAATATATATCCTTTCTTACAACGTGTGTATCTTACACCTGCTGATGTAATGATGTGGCTTATTACAGCATATTTCATCCCCAAAAGCACTATGAACTGCATACGGGTCACAGGAGTCCCTCTTCCCACAGCTTTGGGGTGCAAACAGCAGCTGCTGAACGCCGTGCGCAGTGGGGCACGAGGTGCAGGTGGGGAGAGCGCAGGAAAGCCATATCCATTGGAAAGCGTTGACCGCGCTGGGGGCAGCAGGGTGTGATTGGTAGTTTTGAGACAAACCTTCAACAACCGTAAGCCTCTTGATTTGAAATTCTCATTTGAAAGGGGGAGCTCCCAGCAGCAGGGCTTCTCCTGGGGTGGTTATGTCAGCGCAGGCCTGGGAAGAGCGCTGCTCTAATTAAATGCTTCACATGTGTCCGGGGTCTTCCCTGGGATATAAATCACCTTCCGTCTTGTCTTTTGTATCTGAACGATTCTAAGCGTAAGTCTCCCACCGAAGCGGTGCCTGTTCTCCCTGCTGAGCTGCACAGAGCTTTTCCTAGCCTACGGTTTTCTGCCTCTAAACCAGTTCTGTTGCTAAGACCTGCCTTTTTTTTCCACAAGTTATTTTAAAAATGTGAAGCAGAATGGTAGACACTAATATCTTCAGACTTTCTGGGAGCAAAGATCTATGTCCAAGTTCTTCTACTAGTCCCAGGTTTTAGAATCAACTAACTCATTCCTCTGAACTAAACAGCCTCAGCCAGTTGAAGGATTTCTGTTATTTTGTGCCTGAGGCAAATCCTGATTGGGAAATTACCATTTGCAACCAGAACTTGGTAGTGTGATGGCCTAAATAGGGCGAGACTGGCTTTGAAATTCTCCTGATGACTATATTCTCCTTGCAACGGGTGCTGATCTTCCCTCTGGCTCTGAAGGTAATTTCTCCGTGTTTCCATTTCCATATAGATAAGAAAACTTCAATTGTGAATATGTGTATGTATGTACATATATACATATATATGTGTATAAATGTATATTTATGTTAAAATATTTCAAAGGAGACTTCAAACTCTGTGCAGTCTAACTGTGCGCTCTTCTCCCGTCCTTTTCATAAGAGTACAAGGTGGGAAGAAACCTTGATGTTGTCTGACTGTTCCCATAAGGATGTAAGCACAGCTGTACTTAAAATGTTCTCGATACAGGTGTTCGCCTAATATATTTAATAATGGGGAGCTGTGCCTGTCCTCAGCAGCCTGGTGTGGTCCTTCCCTGGCTGGGCTACTGGAAAATACGCTCGATTCTCGCCCCCCCACCCGTCCCAATTATTTAAGCAAAATCTTAATCGTCTGTTGGACAAATTCATTTTAGTGATAATTATTCAAATCATTTTACATACGCAGGAACTTTTTTTGACATGAAATATGTTGGATTACAGGTAAAATACGCTGTGTTTTCAGTTTGTCCCTGCTTGCCAAGCACGGGCCCGGCAGTGTTCATCTGCTGCTTTTTTTGAGTTCGCATTTGTCATTCAGCGTGAAGCCAGAGGTTGGAAATTTTCTCGCAACCACCTTTCACCAGTCATCATGTTCATGTTTATCTCTGCGGTAAACCAACACATCATTTGCATGGCAAAGGGCACCAAACAGCTCTGTAGGATCCTTACAGCTGAAGATGTTCAGATACGCTAAAAGACAGCTCTCTGGAAAAGTACTGCCCAAGCGGAAGGTGATAGCGTTGATCCTATAGCAGTTGTTATTATAGGAGTTGTCGGAAGCCNGTATTTAAACTCACTTTTAAAATTTGTATTTTTATTTCCCCCCCAATAAAGCAATCTTTTATCTTCTAATCCCTTTACTACTACTTTTGGTTTCCTTTGCAAGAGTATAGGGATGCTTTGGGGAGGTGGCGCGAGCAAAGGAAGCTGACCGAGCCAGTTGTATTTTGCACTCCCTGCGCAGTTTCCATAGCCCCTTCACAGCGCGTGGTTGCACCTTGTGCAGGTGTAACCTACAGTCAGAGGAACTTGCGTTGGTTAGTCTGACAAACCAGAGGTCTGAGCAAAGACTGGGTCAAAATTGCGTAGAAACTGCTGCGGGGAGAAATGAGAAAAATCTCAGGTTCCACAAAAGCTGCAAAGGAAAATTGGTGCCCGTTAGTCTGCCAATTACCCTTATTGTTAATGAGTCCTCCCGTTAATAGTCTGTATTTGCAGCGATCAGCAGGACAACACTAAAACCTTCAGCAGTTTTCCATGATTTCTGACATTACCTATGACGTTTCGCCCTTTGGTATCTATTCTAGTTTCTCATAAAATACCTCTAAAAGCCTATCTGTGGTGTCCTCTCTCCCCATCTTCGCGGAGGTCACGCAGAGGCAATACCCGCAGCGTAACACGTGGCACATATTAGGCCATTTACCTCATCGGTTTTGCTTTTTTTTTCCCTGAGTCAGGAATTTCTTGTTAGCCTTCAAGTCTCTGGCCGAAGTGAGGCCAGCAGCACACGTCCCTGGGAGAGCGGTTTGGGCTGGCAGATCCGCGGTGCTTAGCTTAATAAGGGCTGTACTTTTCAAAGACATCTACTTTCAGTTTCTCTTTATGCCTCCCTTATTTTTCAGTACCTTTTCGGGATTCTTTATTCCTTCTTGAGAAGGAGGGCTTTGTGTTCCCCTCCGCTACAGGAATGTGCTTTTCACTCTGAGCTGTACGTGCTCTGTAACTCACGTGACACAACGACATAAACAAATGAGGAAGGTTGAAATAAAAAGTTTGCTTTTCCAGAAATCTTCCCTATATTATTTCCTCCTGTTCTTTTCCCTCCCCACCCCCAGCGTTAAGGCTCAGGGCCCCCGTTTCTCATAAATGCCTTTTGATTTCAGGTACTCTTCCCTCTTCCCTAGCTTTCTTAGTGAAAGAAGTTTCCCCGGCTGAGGTCTGTATGGGTAGGGTTAGCCTTTTCCTTCATCTAGGCTGACGTGTAGCAAAATGCTTTTCCAGCGCGGCTGCTGCCTGGGGAGCCCGCTTGGCCGGCTGAAGGCTAAATGGAGGCTGTGTATCACACTATAGTGTGTTTTACCAAAGGTGTTCTCTGTCCTAGAAAACTGTCTCATATGAAATATACTGCTAGTTTAAGGAGAGAATAATATATTTACTATAACTGTACTCAGGCAAGGAATAATTTTGCTGTAGAGATTAAATTTTTATATCATCTTGAAGAAAACCAACTCTCTGTCAGTCTCCAGGGGATGCGCTGTCTGGCCGTTGCAGCAGGAGTGGCTCAGATCTTACAGCTCTACGTGGCGTCTTTTTTTCCTTCTATTCCTGCAATACAAGAGCAATACACTCCTTTTGTCCCAAAGTTCAGATGTTTTAGGAGAGTCTGAAAAAAAAAAATATTCTGTTTTCATTGCGAAGGTACTCGTTGGGTGAATGTGGCTTAAGGATGAGTGAAGCTCACAACTGTTCAGAGCTCAGATCTACGCTGAAATCTAATCTTGATGCAGCCCATTACCATCGCACGAGCTTGCCAAATTTACTAGGGAGTGAATTCACTCCGAAGATCAAGCTTTTTTTTGTGGGGGTTTAGTGCTGTTTATCGCTACAGATAGGCTGGAGCAGGCATCAGGAGAGACCTTTTGGCAGCGGTTCAGCGCTTCTTCTTTGGTGCCCGCCCAGACCGATAAGGGAGTTGGTCTGTGACTTGGGAACAGTTCTGACTCTGTTTTTTAGCCCAGTTCTTCAAGGGGATAAGCTGATGGGATCATGCTCGTGCTCGTTCTTGCTTGTCGTGTCTCTGTGTGTAACTTCGGGCCCTTCCAGGCCAATTGCAAGCAGGTTTGGCAAAGGGCTGGGGGTTTTCGAAGTGTGGAGATGCTGCGAGCACGTGGCAGTAAGAGGCCACAGCAGAAGGCTGTGCTGGAAACCAGCCCTGGAGGGTTGTTTGTGGGAAACAACTGGCTACAGAGGTGATGTCACCTTTCTGCTCCTGCGTCACCAGAGGCGCTTAATCATCTGCCTGGAGAAGTTGTTGAGGCCCCATCCCTGGAGGTGTTCAAGGCCAGGTTGGTCGGGGCTCTGAGCAACCTGGTCTAGTGGAGGTGTCCCTGCCTGTGGCAGGGGGGTTGGAACTCGATGATCTTCAAGGTCTCTTCCAACCTAAACCATTCTACGAATCTGTGATTCTTTTGCAGCGTTATGCTGGTTGAACGTGATATGAGAGATCGCTTGTCCTTTGAGACCCAAGGTGTGTTTCCATGCAGGCTGTGAAGAGTAAACAGAAAATGGAAGAAGAAACCTGCAGCCTGTCGCTCTTGGCTCCTGACGTGGGCCAGCGCCCTGCTGCAGGGATGGGGGTGTAAGCAGGGGCTGAAACAGGCGTTTTGGAGAGCAGGGGAGATGATTGGGAGGAAGGGGAGCAAAGAGAGGAGGAGACACGATTGCACGTGGAAGTCCTCTCCAGAAGGTGGGCTGCTGGGCTCGCTCTCCATGAGGCCAGGGAAGCGTGTGGGTGTCTCTGCGCACCCAAATGTGGATTAACGCAAGGCCCAGGGAGTTCCCTGCTGAGGAGGAGCTTTCCCTGGGTTCCTGCCTCGGTGAAAGAACCACACGGATGACTTCTGAAGTTCTATCAAACCCTTGCAGAAATGTGTCCTTCTTTTTGCAGCCTTAAAATGGGGCTAATACAAGTGACTGAATGAACGGGTTGGCTGGTTCTGCTGTAGCCGTTTGTGTTCAGTCCCGCCTCCCTAAGGCATCTTTTCAGCCAGTTGGAGGCAAATTTCTTCCTCTTGTGTTTGGATGTGAATTATCATTCTTGCCAAACGTTACTTGAATCTTGCTTCGAAGTGCTGTACACCAAAGTGACGTCCCAGCTGCACGGCTGAACCCTTCTGACAGCCCGAACTGGAGGATGAAATGTGTAACCAGCACAGAGACAGACACGGAGATCCTCCCTGTCACATCGCACCTGGGAATATTCATCTTTGTTACTATCCCCGCGGGCGCGTTTGCTACCCGGGGTGCGCTGAAAGAGAGGGTGATGGTCTCATGGTAGTGCCCTGCCCAGCACATATGGATTGCTCACCTTAATTAATTCCTTTGGTTAAATAACATGGATTTATCTGTACTTAATGAGACAGGTTTTATAGTAGTAGAAGGACTGAGTAGCGCATATGCAGAAATAAGGGGAAAGTTTCCACTTCTGTTCAGCCCTTCTTACGGACGTGTAGATTCAAAGCACCAACAGCGTTGGGGAAGTGAGAAATCTGTTAAAATGAATGAAGAAAGGCAAACCCAAGCTTTAAAAGCAAACTGGTAGAACCCGAGGATACCTACAGTAGAAGTACGAGCATGCTGGATGCCGTGGAAGGACTTCATAGCTCCGTGTTACAGTCTTCCTGGCCAAGAACTAGAATGGCTAGGCAGTAGAATAATTTCTTACGGGTTTTGCTAGAAACCTTTCACGGGTAAGGTGAAGAAGAAGGAATTAAAATTCTAAACTGAATTTCTGTTATAACGTGTGTGTGCATAGTGGTAAAACCCTCTGCTGATGCACTGAGGAAGCCCTTTTGTCTTTGTGGTGTAACAAGCAGCAGGCCAGGGTCTAGGGTACCTGAAGGAAATTTATGCGTCTACAGGTGAACTGTTCCCAAGTAGAAAAGATCTGATTTCGATAAAGAGATAGACGTTTTGAGGAGAATTGTCTCTTTGTGAGAATTTTTTTTTTTTTTTTTTTTATACTGGGGGACTGGAGCATATCTCTGATGAGGAAAAGCTGAAGGAATTGGGTCTTTTTAGTCTGGAGAAGAGAAGACTGAGGGGGGATCATGTCAACGCTTATAAATCCTTACAGGGAGGGTGCCGGGAGGATGGGAACAGTCTTTTTTTCAGTGGCGCCCAGTGACAGGACAAGAGGGAACCGGCACAAACTTCAGCATAGGAAGTTCCATCTAAACCTGAGGAGGGACTTCTTTGCTGTGAGGGTGGCAGAGCAGTGGCACAGGCTGCCCAGAGAGGTGGGGGAGTCTCCCACTCTGGAGCCATTCCAAACCCGCCTGGACGCTGTCCTGTGCCACTGCTGGAGGTGCCCCTGCTCTGGCAGGGGGTGGCACTGGGTGAGCTCCAGAGGGCCCTCCCAACCCCCACCATTCTGTGATTTTATTTCTGTTGGACTCTGTACCTGAAATGAAATTGGTATCTCATCTCTTCATCAGCAAGCTGAACCTTGCCCCTCCAGCCGTTCGGGGTTAGGAAGTTCGCAGAGCGATGTGCTGGCCTTCCGCAGGACACAGAGTTTCACCTTTCCCAGCTTTCTTGACTTTACTCCTCTGGCTGTTGCTGAGCCTAGAGATGGAAAAAGGCAGCTTGGATATCTCATCCATCTCCACGTCACAGCCAACTGCTCCTTGCAGTTGATTTGTTGTTATTGGCCTTGGATAAAATCTAATCTAGCCCAGTGCGGTCAGAGGGACTCCATCGACTCCCAGAAGCTCCCTACCAGGGAAGGCTCTTTAGAGGTTCCTTGTCAGAAGGCATAATAATTACAATAATTTCTATTTAAGTGCTTCAAACTGTGATTTGCATTCATAGGGGATTTTCTTACTGCCTCACAACACTACTTTTTGAGGAACAAAGTGTTTAAATGTGTGTCTTGTAGATAGGGAGGTAGTGTTTTGTCCAGAGCAGTGGAAATCCGTGGTGGGTTTGGGACCTGGACCACACTCTTGGATCACGAAGCCCTGTGCATAACCTCAAGGTTATTGTCGCTTCAGAAGCATCAGCGGTGGTGACAATCTGTTCTGCTCTCAGAGTCAGGGCTCTGCCACTAAAACAAAGGTGAATATACCCTGGTGTCTTTATTTAAAAATAAACAAAAAAACCCTCACACTCAAAAAAACCACCCCAGTCTGAAAACCAAAACAAAATAATCTATTACTTTTTTTTGGGTTTCTGACAGAAAGAAGAGCGTGAGTCTGTGCTAATGAAAAATATTAAAATTCTAGGTGTCCTGTATAATAAATAATAACATGAGCATGAACTCGGCTTCCCACAATCACCACCAAA
Organism: Himantopus leucocephalus; assembly: GCA_003993805.1. Lineage (NCBI taxonomy): Eukaryota > Metazoa > Chordata > Aves > Charadriiformes > Recurvirostridae > Himantopus > Himantopus leucocephalus. The sequence continues at coordinate 1,261,244 of RSEF01000019.1, read as the reverse complement.
TCATCAATATAGCTCTTTTTGTGCAGCTCGTTTTGAACTTTGCCTATTTCCTTCAGCTAGGCAGATATAAATAAATAATTCCCCTTGATAAAGGTCTGGGAATGCTATACTTTAAAAGATAAGAAAGCTTTGAGGGGAAATTGTTTTTAAATCCATAACATTTGTATGCTGTTCACTGTTCATACTGAGCAAAAATTAATTCAGTTGGCAGTTAACCAACCCTATTTTATTCTTATTCTGTGTTCAACCTATCCTTCTCCTGGGGACATCTAACCTTATATGTAATTACCTCTCCGAGAGTGGGAAGGAGGCCTAAATAACCTTCCTAACTAAATAAATGCATAGATCCCTGGGACAGGTTATCAGTTGGATGCTGGTGGCAGAGCTGTCAGGACCAGTGTGTCTGAGCCATGAAGAATTTCAAGAATTGAGTCGTTTTCGTTCCAGCATTGGGTCAAACCAAAACAAAACACCCTGGAGTTTCAGATTATTTTTGTTTCTTCGCTAGCTTGGAAGTAACAGTGATGAATTTTAACAGTGANTGCTAGCTTGGAAATAACAGTGATGAACTTTAACAGTGATGGTGGCTTTTTTTTCTCTCCAGGTCTGTCCAAGTCACTGGGTCTCATCGAAGGCTATGGTGGACGCGGTAAAGGTGGGCTCCCAGCCACCCTGTCCCCTGAGGAGGAGGAGAAGGCAAAGGGACCACATGAGAAATACGGCTACAACTCCTACCTCAGTGAGAAAATTTCACTGGATCGTTCCATACCAGATTATCGTCCAACCAAGTAAGTACCGGTTGCTCCATGAAGCACTGCATGTGTTTAGGTGTCATCCAAGAACCAGGAGTGATGGTTGCTTTCGTATTCTTGTGTGATGCTGTTCGCTCTTCCCCCTAATCATTCACAGCGCCATGCTCAGTAATGAGCAGCCGGTGGAGTTAGGCTGAAACTGAGGTAGTTCGTAAAGATGATTTATGAGGAAAAGAAAGCAAGGGGGTTTTTCCCCCCCTCTTCCCTCTCTCTCTTTTTATTTTCCTAAAGCGATACGTTATTTTGGGTGGTAGCAAAGGTGATCAGAAGCTCACATCTGCTTTTCTCAGCAAAGGGCTCTTCACAGAGCTATTGGCCTTTGGTGTTCATTACCCTGGAAATGTGTGCAAAGACTCTCCCTTTCTCCTCCCTTGTCAGCTCCTTCATGTCCCTGCAAGACCTCCCGGGCTCTCCGGCTGCCCTCCCAGTCCTGCCGGGACGCAGCTGTGGGATCTGCTGTTGGAGACCTGCGCAGACGCCTCTGAAGGGGCCCAATGGCTCAGGTGGCAATATCCTTGCTCTGCTATTTTTCCAGAGTGACCTTTTAAGGTGACGGCGAGGGTGATGTTTACCTGCTAAGCACCGCAGAAGAATAGACTTTAAATGAGATGCCAAATCATTTTGTTAAGAGCGTGAGGAAAGACATGCTGTAAGTTTATCTTTAGGAAAGTTAATTTTAGATATGGCTAGCAGAGTGTTCCTCAAAATAGGAAAGTGTCAATTTGTCCAGGCCTGGAGTGAAATCCCTGATAAAAAAATGAGCTAAGAGAGATTTAGATTGTGAAAGATACATGTCCAATGCCTGTGTCACTAGGACAGTGACAAAGCCATTGCCTGGCGTCTGCAAACCATTGAAAATCATGCAGCAAGGGGGTGCAGCTACATGTCTCCAGCGTACCGGCAAATTGTTAAGGATGTGAGAGTATGGCGAGCTTTTGTTCCTTCACTTCTCTGCGTGCCGCATGAATTTCAAGCAGCCACTCAGAGTTTCCAAGGCTGTCAGCCACTGACAACAGAAATATTTGGATGAGTTTTCAAAGGAACGGAGGCCCAGCCTCCAGTTCCGCTGGTACCGTTCGTCTGGACAAAATGAATTGCAGGTACAGATTGCACCTTTGGCTATATGATATGCAAATCCCACTACAATGACAAATCCTTGAAGTGAGACCTTCTCTAGCAGTTACCTGAGCCCGAGCTTCTTATTTTCATTTCTCATCCAGAACTCTGACTTCTAGCAGAGCCAGCATTACTTTGTGAGAATTAATTTGAGAAGTAATGTTTTTTCAGATCTTGGGGGGAAGAAAAGGATTAATTCTGACATTTTTAGGTTTCCATTGTATTCTTCCTCAGTGCCACTATCCGTCATTTCATGGGAGGGTGGTGGAGAGGACAGAGCAGACACAGCAATTTATTAAATATGCATCATTTTGGAGCTGGGCTAATACTTCGGAGAGAATTTGTGGGTACTGACTGCAGCTGCATACCTTAGCGTCTTTTATCTGTGTAATAACTTCAGGAGTGTGTTTTGGTTGTTTTTTGGTTTGT
>RSEF01000019.1:1238932-1258787 GCA_003993805.1 Himantopus leucocephalus | reverse complement strand
CTGGGCTGCCAGCGCACATTGCTGGCTCATGTTGAGCTTCTCAATGTGAGCTTCTCATTTTGTGCTGCCATACAACTGGCACAGATTTTCATGCCTAGCTATTTCTGTCTGCCCAGTTCATGAGTGTTTATTATGTCTGATCACAGAAAAAAGGTGGAGAGGGGTCCAGTAGGACTCCCATTCATAGCTGTAGGGGTAGCTTGGCAGGATGTGGGAGCAACACGGAGCCCTGAAAACCTGGGGCATTCTGCAGGCCATGGGTGTTTACCCTTCTCCATGGTGGTTCCTGCTGTTGGCATTTCAAAAACCCATGTAGAAGGGATGCCACCTTCATGCACCGTGTGAGCATTGTGGCCTGAACAGCCCTAAAGGGCGTTGTTTCTGCAAAGATGAGTAATAGCGTAGCGTCAAAGCTAATGACGATGTAGCTGTTAAATAGATACACTGGTCATCGATCAGCCTGAGCACCTGTCAAGGCTGGGACAGAGGGCTTCTGCTCCTGGGACCCTCTGCCATGTGGCAGCAGAAGCAGCGGCTCCAATACCCGCATGTGGCCATCAATGTGTTCCCAAACTTAAGATCATAACACAGTGCTGTGTGCTTCCAAAAATTATCTCATATGATGGTGCCTTATCCTTACCTGTGCCAGACATTAGTCAGACCAATTAAATTTTTCCAATGGCTGCTAAAAAGCAACCTACTGTTATTTTGGTGACCTTTTCTCCTGTGTGTATTTTTCATGCTTGACATCCAGCCACAGCAGAGTAGAGCCTGGCCATCCTGCCTGTAACGTGGATGCTACAGATCGTGTCCTTCGGATACTGGATTAGAGGGATGGGGAATCTTAGTGGCTTCGTGCTGAAGGAATGACACAAAGCAGCGGGTAAGTCAGGGAGGGCTCAATTTCAGCAAGGAGAGAGTAAGAAAATCTTACTCTAACGTTGTATCAGGGTTTTACAATGGACTTCTACGTCCCTGGTCTGCCAGAAATTAACTTTTGGGCAGTTGTGTGTGTTATTCTGCATCGCCTCTTGAGCTGGCAAGTAGTGACCATTCCTGCGCTGGTGGAAGTGGGAAACTTGAAAGCTGCACCACATTGAAGTCTTCAAATAGGATGTGCTACTTTTCTCGTAATATCAACCATTACTTTGCACTGATGTTCAAAATGAGTAGGAATTGGTCTTGTTTGGGGCTGTTCTGTAGGGTGGGACTTTGTGTTTTGGGGATTTTCAGCATCCCAGCGCCCTTTCCTGCTGTGCACAGCACATAGAAAGTTTTGCTAGCTGCTCTTGGTTACTGATAAAATTCTCCTGTGCTTTGTGAAGAACAGAACAGAGACGCTGTCTCGGTGGGGGTATGGGGCAGGGATGTGCGCTACGTTACGCGCGGAACAAATTGCAGTGTGACTCTCTGAACACTCCTGTGCCTGCCTGCTCTGCCTGCTGTGAGCTCCGCTCTTCCTGCGGCACAGGCTCAGGAGGTATTTTCCTCTGCTCTTTGCAGTGGTGGTGCCTGAGCCTGGTCTGCAGTGGCTGATTTGCCTTGGCTGCCGTTCTGCACTTGCTTATGGTTATGTTGAGAACAACATCATCAGTCCCAGAGCGCGTGAACGAAGGGAGTGCTGATGCTGTTGCCCATAGCGAGCTGCCCGAACTTGGAGGTCCAAGCTCAGTCCTGCTCTCTGTCTACATCTGGGAGAGGAGTGTTGGATCTGCTTTTGCACCTGGCAGGGGGTTCCGAGGACCCCCTTGGGACCTCTCCTTTTGCTGCTGACTGAAGAAGGCTTCACTGCCAAGGCGAGCAGCTGACTCCAGCGGCTGGGCTGTGCTGGAGCCGTGATCGTAGAATGGTTTAGGTTGGAAGGGACCTTGAAGATAATCCACTTCCACCCCCTGCCCTGGGCAGGGACACCTCCCCCCAGCCCAGGTTGCTCCAAGCCCCGTCCAACCTGGCCTTGAACACCTCCAGGGATGGGGCAGCCACAGCTTCTCGGGGCAACCTGCGCCAGGGGCTCACCACCCTCACAGGGAAAAATTTCTTCCTAATGTCTAATCTAAACTTACCCTCTTCCAGTTTGAAGCCATTCCCCTTGGTCCTATCACTCCATGCCCTTGTGAAACGTCCCTCCCCAGCCCTCCTGTAGCCCCTTTAGGTCATGGAAGGCTGCTATAAGGTCTCCCCAGAGCCTTCTCTTCTCCAGGTGTCCAGAGCACCGCATACCCATCAGACAGGCAGGCAAGCTTTTGTCAGGCTGGGGACCTCCGCTACAGCGTGTTTGGGAAGGGCTTTAATCCAAGGGCAGGCAAGTGATGGGGGCTGGGGGAGGTGTATCCTTCCTCTTACTTACTACGTTGTGAGAATGTACAGATACAGCTGTGCTGCCTTTGCCTTTCCCTCGATCTTTGTTGTTCTTCAGTTACTGGTTAGATGCACATTTAAAAATGAAATTGCAGCTGGGGGGCAGATGGGTGTCTTCTCCCCAGGCTCTGATGTGGCTTCTGCTCTCTGGTTTAGACACTGTGGTCTTGCCCAGGACCCCTGTGTGCTGCAGGGCGTGTTTGAGTGCTTCCTTTTATGAGAACGTTTTGGTTTCCGTTGGCATTTCTTGAACTTTCTGTTTGACTTCACTTGCCCTTATGTTGGCATCCCGGAGAGTAAGGAACTGAGCTGAGCGTAGAGTTGGAAGGGACCTTGGCAGAAGGGTTTGTGCTGGTGTGGGGCTGTGCTGGAGATCAGTTTGGGGGCATTCATTTGCAGCCCAAAGGGTGAATGGCCAAATCTGCAGGCAGAACCTCAGCTTCTGCTCCAAACTGTGCCTCGGGTAGTGCTGAGGTGGCACCAGTCTGGAGGAAAACAGCTGGTGGCAAAATGTTGTGACTACGTTGTTCCACGCAATGGAAAAATGTGTCTCAGGAGGGACGGTGAGACTGTTTTGCCCAAGCGTCTTAAGGCACGGAGGGGTGAGGTTAGCTTTTTCTCTACCTTGCTTAAAACTGTGATTTAAAAACATCATCAGTGTTCTGGGTCTGCAGCAGCAGATACTTTTCCTTCAGCAGTGTTTTTCTAGTATCTCTTTACCACTTGATACTCCTCCTGGTTTGTCTCTCTCTGGATCTTGACAGACCTCTGTGTGTTGGTGCGCTCCCATCCCTCGCTTGGAGAGATGGCTCCAGAGGGCTCCAGGCTGGATAATAGGCAGTAGGAATGATTTATTAGAAATATATCATTAGGAAAATGAGGTTACTGATGGATCATTTTCAGATAGCCTGTCGAAGCCTGGTTTTTATCTAGATCCAAGTATTACCTTTCAAAATTGCACATATTTGAAAACCAGGGCACATCTGACCAGGCTTTTCAAATTTATGGAGTTCTGCCTCCTCACTGGAAATGAGGACCGCTATACTTTCTGCTTAATGGTATTTAATGTCCGCGTAAAACTTCGGTAGGCATATTTATGTTGAAATTGGGCGAAAGGAGGCAGTACAAAAGGCACAAATTAGGAAAAAGGTGATCGTCTTGATGATTTGAGGCTCTGCGCAAAATAGATGCGTGTGCTGTCAGGAGTGGATGGCTTGAATGAGGCATATCACAGGAGGTGGAAGATAATTTCGAGAGCCAGCGATGAATATAATCTTTGACGCAGCGTCTGGGATTAGCGATTGCTGGATCTGTCAGTGTTAGCAGTATTTCTGCTTTGGGATCTGGGGAGGAAAGCAAGCTGCAGGTCTGGCTCTCCAGCCCCTCTCTGGACTCTCATCTGATGCCGTGCCTCATTTTTGCCAGAGGATGAGATAACGGTCCTGTTGTCTGTGCTTATGGACTTTGAAAGAATATAATGCGTTATTGTCTCTTTCGTTAAGTTGTGGGGTTTTTTTGGGAAAGGTGCTGCTTGACGGCACCTGTCACCTGTAGGAGAAGATGCAGCATACACAGTCCGTCCAGTCACACCATCAGCATAAAAGTCACCGTCAGCTCTGTGCCAGCGTGGTTTGACCTGGAGCTGCAGGAATCGGACAAGGGGGGGCTTGTTTTGTCCTGGAACAGTCAATGTTCCAGGTTGTTCATAAGCTGCGCTCATTAGTGCTGATAAATGGCTTTTATTGGGGATGTGAAGGTATAGAAACCATCCGAGTTCGGCTCTCAGTTGCCTGATACCGGAGAGTGTGATTCTAGGTGGTTGATGGAAATAGCTTTGCGCCCCAGAAGACAGTTGATACGTATTAATTGAGTAATAGAGTGGTTTGTGTTAAATCACTGAGCAGGAAGAAGTGTTTCGTAAACGTTACTTGCCATTTTGTGGCCTCTTTGTGCTCCAAGAGTGCTTGCTGTGATTCCAGGTTATTTTTCTGCTGTGGGATCACGAAGCAGTAAATGATATGATATCCTTTTCTGTTACCGAGACAGCCAATAAACATCCTAATCTCACTTGCTGCACCGAAGAGCAGATTTACAGCTGTGGGTGAGCATAAAACAAATGATCAGAGGGTTCAAAGGCAGACTCCTGCAGCAGGCAAGCATACGTGGTAGCAAAACTTGATTCTTTTTATTTTTTTTGGTGTGTTTTGAAATTGACTGACGTGATTAATACGGCCTGATGTATGCCAAGCTGTTCGGCATAAACTCAGACATATTTCCCCTTTCTCCCATCCCCCCTTCTCATCCTTCATTTGTTTCTGAATGGCTTCTTACATAAAGCAGTGACTGCAAAGAATTCACGGTAAAAAATGCCCTCCATAAATATATTTTATGTGTTTCTATGCACGTTCTCCTGATTGCGAACTTGGGCTTCTCGTAGAATAAAGATCTTGGGCGCGGGAACAGTGACAGTGTCCACAGTCCACTACAGTCCAGTAGTGCCGTGGCCTCTGCACCCATCGCCTCCCTGGTCCCTTGCGGGGTGGGTGGGGAGGACACGGGGAGCTGGTCCACGGCTGTGCCAGGCAGGGGTTTCTCCTGGCTCTGGTGTCCGTGGGTGGTCCGTCAGTCTGTTCCTGAGTGAAAAAAGCTGTGTCTGAGCCTTGAACCAAGGATGGAGCAAACCCCCTGTCTCCCCCAGTTAAGGACAAGCAACGCTTCTCAATGACAGCTCAGCGAGCTTCTTAAATGAAACCCAGTGCCATACAAATGAAATCCAATGCCACACATGAGGAGGTTTTCTCCAGCCTCTCAGAACTTACGGAGAGTTTTGTGAGCGTGATTGAATGGGACGTAGTCAAGCATGATTTAATGGGACATAAAAAGCCTCTTACTCTGCTCTCCCATTGATCTAAACGAGAGACAAAACTGTAAGGTATCTGTTTCTTTTTGCTAGTGATTCATGATTTTTTAAAATAAATCCTGCAAGCAGGTGACTGGAGAGAGCAGGATTTAGTGGGGAAAATGTAATTGCATAACCTGCGCTAATTAGTTTACAGGTGTTGGCAAGGAAGTAGTGTTCTGTGCTTTACCATTCGAGTGTTTCTCATCTAGGAAAGAGGGGATTGCGGGGGATCAACTGCAGCCCGCTTCAATTTTCTCCAGTCAGAAGTGTTTTCAGATGTAGAAGGGCGGGTATCGCCCTTCTCTAACCTGGCACAGTGCCTCTGGGCAGCTCTGCCTTGGGTCCACGCGCTGAGCTGCCCTTGGCTGATGAGCACCCGATACACGGGGAGGAAAAAGTTTCCCAGACAGCCTTTTGGTAATGATGAAAAACTGAAAGCGGGCAAATTTCAATTTAGAAAGAGGTGCCGGTCTTTAACCCTATGGGTAACTAATCACTGACACCAACAGGAACGTATTGTGGTGGTCTCTGCGTTGTATTTCATTTAAATGTAAAATTTTTCGAATGTATGGAGTGTTCCCTTGGAAATGCACCTTACTGGGCCAAGACTTGCTTGCGGGCACACCAGCTACGGTATGAGCTGAATGTTAGAAATAAAACGTGAGGTTCTCCTCCTAGAAGGTGTGAGGAGCTGCGAAGGTTTTCCAGCCTACGTAGGAAATGGATTTGCTTTGGTGTGAATTCAGGTTGTAGAAAAGCTTGGCAAAAATCTCAGAATAACGGGTTTATTCCTGGAGCTTCTTGTCTCCCGTGTGCTGCTTCGCCTCGAGCTCCCCCGAGAACCTTCTCGAATATCACATTTATCTCATTAATTGCTAATCCCCAAAGAGACCAGCCCACAGTCTGAGCTGAGGACTACAGCTGTGCTAGAATCCGGTTCTGGCCCTGTGCGTCCCCTTCTGGATAATTAGTGAGACTTGAATCCTGAATTTAGCAGTATCTTGGCCTGGCATCTCAATTCTGAAGGTCCTGTCTGGCAAGCAGCCAAGCGCTTTCTCGCCTGGGGACAATAACCGTGGGCAGAGGGGGAAGATGTGTCTCAGGTGTGGTTTGATGGCCCGTGCATTGCTTGGGACTCGTCCCCAAGCCCCTGGTCATTGCTCCTGCTGGGACCCGGGGTCGGCGCTGCCTCTTCCGTGCCGTTCCTCTGGGTTGCGCCTGAAACACTGAAGGCAGCAGAAATGTCACATCGTGTGTCTTTCCACCTTCCGCTGTTAGAAGAAAATGCAGCCCTGTAGGGTTGAAGAGGTGTTGTGCTTTGGGGTACGGGAGGGTGGAGGTGGCGGATGGGCAGCCCGGCAGCCTCGCCTGCCCGCTGCTGCCAGGAGCCAGCAGGGTCCTGACCTGCTGCAAGATGGTACATCCTTCCTAAAATGATGCCTCAAATATTTCTAGGAGTGAAACAGTCAAACCTCTGTACCTTCGCCTGTAAATGGTCTGAACAGTAAGGCTGAACCACAAAGTCCGGATCAGTCCCTTTTGTGTTTAAAACGCTTAAAATTAAATAAATGAAACAAAGCAAAACCCCACCACCTCCCATCTCACGTACTCATTGTTCTTGCTGTTTCGAACAAGTTCTCCACTGGTCCTTCTAATTATGTTTGAGCCCAAGCATTTATTTTTTTGTTCTTTTCCCCCTCCCTGGCCCCAGCAGAGCCCAGAAGCACCAGGTGTTTTCCTGCATGCGTGCATGGATATTTGTTAACACGTCAGCTTGTCAATAATAAACCGCTGCGGTGGAGCCTGGAGGGCTGAAGTCCGATAGCACGTGGCTGCGGGCAGAGAGCATCGCTCAACCCAGCTGCTTTTTGGGCCAGCAACTGAAGAGAGCTGGTGTGAGGGCTGACAAACTTGAGGTTAATTTGGTTTTAAATTGCTGACTTCCCTGCTCGTGTGGTTGCGACCAAAGCCACCGGAGAGCGTGGTGTTTATGCACAGCCTTTGCCTCCCCCCCGCCTGCCTTTGGAGAATTGCAGCTTTGCGCATATGAACAATGCGGGTATTTGGCATGTCCACTCCTTCCCCAGACTTATCCCTTCTCCCCGTATCTTTGTTCGCCTGTCCTCAGCAAAAAAAGGGAAGGAGAACCGCGATAAGAGTGGCGCAGGGCGAATGCGAATGAGCAGGAGATGAACCTCAAAGGGCTCCGTTTGGATTTTCCTCCAAACCTCTTTGATCACCAACTGAGCTCTTTATCCCCCCGAAGCGTGCCCCAGGGGAGGGCTGCCCAGAGGTGTGCCATGATTAAAAGGAAATGCTCCTGTGACCGCCTTCTCCTCAGCTTAGCAGGTATCGACATATATCAAAAGCAGGTTTTTAATCTTGGAGTTGGTTTAGGTTGACTTTTGTGGCAGGATTTCAGGGTCAATTGTCACTTTACCCCATCATGACTGTTCATTTTAAAGAGAGATCTTCCCGTTGGAAGATCCTTTCCAGCATTCGGTACGTTCCCTTCTGTAGCGAGCTTGGCTTGCGTTAGGGCAGGCAATAGTTAAATCAAGAACTACAGCCTTGTTTTTATCCAGCATACTTGTTAAACTAAAGAAGATTCATAAAGAACTGTGTTTGTGTGAAAGTCTTTGTCTCCCAAGTCTCATTTTGGAGTCTGAAGAATGCCTGCTGTTGCCTAAGGAACACCCAGTACCATTAAATACAGAGTCATTGTTGGGGAGGCAATGAGCTTGAAGCGATGCTGGGATGTCGTTCGTGCGTTCGGTCTTTCTTTGCTTATCTGGGCAGGATTTACTTGGTAAACGCTCATTGTAATTCTGCGAACCGCTAATGTTGCATGTCTAATCTGTCATGAATGCGGAGAGGGAGCGGGGAGGCTCGTTTTCTTCTTCCCTCGCACGTATTTATTGTAGGGAAAGCTGGAGAGTTTGATTAAATTGTTTGAAGTAGTTAAAGATTGCCTGTTTGCTTTCTGCAAGTACTTTTATTAAGGTTAGGTTTCTGGTTAGGATAAAGTGTGGCATTCAAACAACAGCCATATCTCTTTGGGAACGGTGTGTGCTCCTTGGAGAGACCCCTTCCACTTAGAGCTGCCCCACTTCTGCTCCGTGTGCGCACTTCCCTCTTGAGGTCAATGTGACGTGAACCTGTTGCTTGCCGGGGACGGAGCTGGCTGGTGGGTGACCTGGGAGCTCCTTCCACCTCTGTCCCACTCTGATGCGTGGAAATGTGTCTAAGCCGGTGCCCAGCCACCAGACCAGCTCCAGTTAAGCAATTCCTCCTGAAACCCAGAGAGATGATGGCGAGTTTTTGTTTTTAACCTATCCTGGCTGCGTAGTCCAAAGACGCCAGTTCATGGTACCTCTGCGGGGGTACTTCAGAGACAGGAATGTATTCAGAAGTATCTGCAAAGAGAGCTAAAACATTTATTAACACTATTTAACCAAGGGTCATTTCATATTCATTTCATTCCAAAGCAAATGGGAAGAAAATTCACAAGTGCCATTTAAGAACAAAGCTAATTTCTGAGCACCTATTAATCTTAAACCAGAATAGGAATGTCGAGTTTCACTCCAAATGGTAAAGCCATTTTCTCTCTTCTGGAGGCTCCTTCTTGTTACACGCCCACAGACACGCGAACGCAACCCCGGGTAAGTGAACTCTGGATTTGCGCCCTGCCCTTGGTGCTCTCTGAGCCCGGAGGATACTCTCCATCGCTGCTATCTCTTCCTCGACAGCACTGCTGAAATCACGCACAGGCGGCTGTAATGCCGGGCTGCGCAAAGCCGCGGGATGTCAGCCGTCGTCGTGCACTGTGTATTACGCGTGTGCCTGACGCGCAGCGCTGCGCCCTGTGCTCTGCTAACCCCGCCTCTCTCTCTGCCCTTCGTCCTACAGGTGCAAAGAGCTGAAATACGGCAAGGACCTGCCCCAGATCTCCATCATCTTCATCTTCGTGAACGAAGCGCTCTCTGTGATCCTGCGATCGGTGCACAGCGCTGTTAATCATACGCCAGCTCACCTCCTGAAGGAGATTATCCTCGTGGATGACAACAGTGATGAAGGTTAGCAGCACTGGGGTCTTGGATCTCCAAAATGTCAGGAGGGAGTTTAATTTCCTAAAATCTCATTGAGGAGTCACACTTCTTCGGGAGCGGTGACACTGCTGGGAGGCACACGGGGTGAGGTGGCAGGTTTGCTGGCTGGCACAACAGTTTTCTCCAGTTTCTGTAACAAAAGAGAAACAGGATCAAACCAAAGTTAAAATCTGAGATAATTATTGATTGAAAGCGTAGCTGAAAGCTAGAAGGCTAAAGGAAACTAGAGAGCAATCTTAGCTTTCTCTTCACAGTAGCATCCAGATGTTCTGGTCTCTAATAAAAAACATTTTGATTGTGACATAAATGCACCTCTAAGTATTTACCTGGAGAGCCTGGAGCCCAGGGAGCTATGCCGGGTTTGGCCCCTTGCAGTGGTCTTAAACGAGATGTTTTCTCTGTGTGTGCCTCGGCTTCCCTACCTGTAAAATAAAGTCCCAGACTTTAGAAATGGTTGGGACCCTTTGGAAAACCCTCCTTCCTCTCATGTTCTGTTTTTGATACGAGAAGGGTAAGTAAGGAGGAAGAAGAGGAGACGAACACACCCTACCTGCTCAAGTCAGGCCGTGACTCAGTGTGGAGGGGGATGTTAGGTTTTCCATGTTACACACGTGTGTTGCAGTACCTTCCCTTCTGGCTTCGGATAACACAGCACTGCAGGGGGTGGTTTCACGTGGAAGCATTTTCAGAGTCATATTCTTCCAAGATTCCTTTTTTTCCAGTATACAGTTGGATGATGTCATTAGGGTAGTTAAAATCTTCATGAAGAACAGCAAATGGTTAGATTACTTTGATTACTGCCTTCTCTATTTGTACTGCATGCTTTTAATATTATTTTAAAAAATAGAGACGTGCTGTGGATGCTGTGATCAGAAGGGAAGATCAGGGAGGGTGCAGGATGCGGAGAGCTCATTTCCAGAGGGAGCCTGAGAGGTTGCTCGTCTGTCTGCAGTGAGATGAGATAGTATACAGCGAGCTATTCAAGCCTATAAAAATAGGCACTCAAATACCACAGTAATGAGCACCATAGAAAGCTGATGAATTATAATTACCAGTAAAAGAAACAGGAGGGCAGCTCCTCAGCTGATGGAAATCACAGCAGCTCTAGTGCAGAAGCTGGGATGGTGTGCACCAGTGAAACCGTGGGATTTCAGAGCTGGAACTACTTGGCTCGTGAAGAGAAAGTGCAGGTGATCTGTCACTGCAGTATTTAGCATTGCCCAGTCCTCAGAGGGTTCGAAATACCAAACTGAGATGCTGCCTCTCCGAATTTTACCATATCAATAGGGTGAAGAGAAGAACACTCTTTAAAAGAGAACTCATTGGTAGTAATTATTGAGCTTCTCTAGCCACTGCCACACACAAAGAAATATGTTTCTGAACGGCCTCCATCCATCATTCAGTATGCAGCGTGGAGGCTAATACTGACTCAAGAACTCTGGAGACACTATTGAAAGGCACAGGACAATGAAATGAAGCCTTTCAAAAAGCATCTCTCACACACACACACAATCCCCCCCCAATAAGCTGCGACTGCAGCTGGCAGTGAGGATGCAGAATGAAACCTCCTTATCTGCCACTGGCATTGCAAGGCACTGTCTGCCCGGGCAGTTTGCTGCGAGGGCTGCGCCGGTGCTGGTGGGGTCTGGTGGTGGGGATGGGTGGTGGCAGGGTGTTGACAGGGGCAGCAGGATGGGTGGCCAAGCTTGTAGCGTGCTCAAGCACTTCCAGCTCTGGGTTTTTGCAGGCTGACTAAGCTGCCTGGGTTGTGTTGGAGTGCTTTATGGCACCCACCTAGCCAGGGAGGTGACCCAAGTCGAGGGACAAATTCCTACCTCATGTGCAGGAGGTGGGAAAATCCCAACCTCCTTGCACGCCTAGGCACCGTGCGCTCTGCATCCCACCAAGAGGGTGCATCATTGCGTGGGGGTCGGGAGCAGCCAGGGTCCCCAGCGATGGGCCGGGGTTGTGCTGAGGGTTGTACAAGACCTGCACACCAAGGTGGCTCTGTGCTCGGAAACCTTGGATGGAAGTGGGTGTAGGGAACGAGGCGATGCTATTAGCTGGTAGGGTTAGTTAGTAATGTCAGTACTATGCTGTTGAATCTTTGTAGGCATCGTGACAAATGAGATTTTTAAGGAGGGATTTGAAGGAAGATAATGAGGTAACTTGGCAGATGTTTATGGAGAGCTCCTCCCAAGCGTGTAATAATCTTGTTTTCTCATGTAAAAGAAATGATACAAACCAGAATGTATCTCTGGGACCCGTGCGTTCACTCTGTGCGTCGTCAAGGAGCTTCAATGACAGCAAAGAATTATTAATGGCAATAACGTTGTCATATAGTTCCCACTAATGGTAGGAAATAATTGTGAGCAGCAATAGCAACATCATATAGTTGATGCTTTGGATATTACAAACAAAGTTGTCGTAATATATAGATTTGGCTTCTACAGGAAAATAATTACAGGAAAATAGTTTCTCATGACTCTTAAGATCTAGAGGTGAATCCTGGGGGATGAAGTGCTGGTGTCGTGCAGAGGATGGGGTTGCGTGGGTGCAACTTTGGTGGCTGGGATTGAGGAAGAGAAGGAATTACTTTAGACTCTATGAGCAGCCGTGTGTGTTTGAAGGACAATTTCCATGGCGTGTGCTTGTCGCTGCAGCCCAGGCAAAGCCTTTGGGGGCTCAGTTTTATACCCCTGACAGAAGGTTGACCTCCAGAGAGCAGTGGCTCAAAACCTGCAGCTGTGTTGTATCCTGGTGGGTTACCAGAAGCAGCTTCTGGGAAAGCTGCTGAAGGCTCATGAAAGCCGCTGGCTGGGGGCTGCACGCCGGGGTGTTTGTGTCTCGGTTTTGTCAGGGAGCGCTTTACATGGATGCGAAGAGGAAATACAGCTTGTCTGGATAATTGAAGAACAAAGCATATTCCCAAACCAAATATTAAGACCACCAGGGATTTCCGAGTCAACTTCAAGTTTTAAAATGAGTCCCAGGGACAGAGGTAGGACCTGCATCCCCTGCGCACCCCGGCTGGTACTGCCCTTCGGGTAGACCACTAGCTGGTTACACAGGCACGATCAAAACCTTCCCGTGTTTTGTAGTTTTCAGACTGGAACAAACTGCTCCTGAAGACTCATTAGACACTTCTGGTGTTTAGCTTTGTTGTAACGTGGTCTGTACAACAATGCTGTACAACATAAAAGTGAGCAATGAGAGATGAAAAGGTAATAAACACGGTCAGTCGGATTTTTTATATCTGAGTTATAAATAGATAAAAGATACCAATATATTGTAATGGGGAGAAAAATATCCCCTCTTGAAGGAAAAAGCTTGGGGAGTTGTAGGTTGAACCCCTTTCTCCCTNAGATTTTTTATATCTGAGTTGTAAATAGATAAAAGATACCAATATATTGTAATGGGGGAAAAATATCCCCTCTTAAAGGAAAAAGCTTGGGGAGTTGTAGGTTGAACCCCTTTCTCCCTCGAGCTGCGCATTATACTTCATAAAGACTTTTTTGGAGGCTGCTTTTGTTTGTGCTTGTTGCAGGGGTGTAATTACAAAGCAGGCGCACAGGTTGTGTTTCTGAGTGATAACATGTTTCCTGGGTTGTTGGAGGGATGCAGCAATGTGCCCCCGAGATGTTACGTTATCTTGCAGCTGCACACTTTGTCGGAGTCTGTTGCTTAATCATCACCTGCGTGTTTTTTTTTTGCTGTCTGTCTTTTAGTGCGTTTAATCTGGGATAATATCTTTTTGAAAGGCAAACCTCTAGGTATAAAAGAAAACCTTTGGATAAAAGACTTGCTTAAAGGAGCTGGCTACACTCAGGGAGACATGCTAGGGGATGTAATTTACCTCGGTGTAACATATTAGCTGTGACTTGATATATCGCTTTCTTGTGTTGCAGCTCGTTTCAACAGCAGCGACAGCGGTCGGTGCGCGCTCTCCCGGGAGCTGGCTCGCTTGCGTTTGGCGTGTTTGTGTTTAGAGGAAGGTTTTAACAGGTTTGCAAGAAGCTGAGTCATACCTCAGCTCTCCCTAGGCGCCGGTCCAACCCAAGTGCCTCATTATTCCAATTGCTCAAACTAAAGATGGGTTGTTTAATTGCAGCTGATCTGGTGCTGTCCCACTGGTGGCGAGGTCTGAGGCTTTCAGGCCCTGCCGAGGCGTAGAGGAGAGCAGCAAACCTGCTTCGTTCGTCTCTGTTTGGCTTTTGCTGAACCAACTGAACCAGAGGCTCACAGCCCAGTGCCGCCGAGTGGGACCTGCTTTGCCTGTAACCCTGTATGAGAATTGATTTGTGCACCTGCTCCCCTTTTCACAGTTTCCTCTTCAATATTTGCAGGCGAAAAGCTTCAGAGCCTCACCTGGCTCTGAGTCTCGCTGCAAAAATTCTCAGATTCATTTATTGCCTGTTGAAGGAGTTTCTTTTGTGAGTTCAGGCTGCAGAAATCCAACCCGCGATGGCTTCGGGGTTTCAGGCAGGCGAGAGCGTGGGACAAGGGAGGGCTGGTGTCTCCCGTGGCACCGGAGCCCTCCCAGCCCCGTCTCCTGTGTCCTCCGGCCTTCAGGGCTTCTGATAACAGCCTTGGGCTCTGTAGACTTTTCCCACCCATCTCAGCCTGGCAAACACAACTATGTTTTCTTTAGGGGTGTAGAGGAGGTGCGGTCTGCTCCCCAGGACCACCTGAGCATTCTTGTATAAGAAATTTTCTGCTGTTGGTGGTGCCTTGAGCTCCTGTGGTGCCGTTGGTCTTTGTTCCTTTCTTTGTGTGGCAACAGGCAGTTCCCACCTTTGGTTTTGGGGACTTCAACAAGATTTGGGGAGACTTGGGCAGGATTTGGGGAGACTTGGGCAGGATTTGGGGAGACTTGGGCAGGATTTGTGCTGTGGAATGCTGAGCAATGGATGTTCCTGCAGTTGCTTCTGGGCTAATGTCTGTGACGTGGTTCCCTTCAGTGGCATCAGGTGGTTCAATTTCTCTGGCAGGCCTATTTCCCAGAAAGCTCATGTAGGTGACAAAATACTTTGCAATAGGTAACATAAGTCATTGCAGCTGGCAGATGGGTTTTTTAATAGAGCAACAGGTCTATTGGATTCTAGTTCCTTGGACATGCCCTTCAGTGGAGATCAATACGGACAGATGGAGAGCAAAAGGCAGGATTGAAATTGAACCTGCTGGCATTTTCAGTAGAATTTCTCTCTGCAAATCTTCCCTGGAAGCGGCTGGTGCAATGGCAAAGACCAAAAGTTCACAAATACCTCCGTGTACAAACATTGATTGCATCCTTAATAAACATGACTTAGGAATGATGGGGGTGTGCTCTGAAGGAAGGTCCGGTGTAGGCTTCCCCAAAGGATGCCTGAGGGGCGGGTGAAGAGTGCCATAGGATCCAGAGGAGAAAGGACTCTCTGGATTCCGTTGCAGAGCTTACTTTGAATCAAATTACTGGTTGTGTAGCTCATGTAGATCCGCCCACTCAGATACCTCACGAGTGCACAGCCTAAATATGGGGTCCTCTGATCAGGAAGGATGAAGGTGAGCTGGGAGCTGCTGCTCCGTTCCTGTCTTGGCTCCTGACTTTCTTTGTCGTTTCTTTGCATCCAGAGTTTCAGGTTATGAACACTGCGCTGATTATCACGCTAAATCATCGGCTCAGTATCTAGTGGATATTCTCATTTTCAGCAATAAGCTGAAGGGGCGAAAGCACCGCTATGACCCTGCGCAAGGCAGAGGGGAGGAGAACGGCAGCAAGTTGAGATCTAAGCTGTGAGATGCTTTCTCCCCTGCTGTAGTTTGCGTGAAGCCCTGAAAACAGCAGATCCAAAGGCCAGGTTGCCAGTTTGTGCGAAAGCTGACTCCCGTAAGCGAGGGTATCCGCTATTGTCCATTAGCGCAAGTCATTTAATTCCTGGCGTACTACTTCAGACCTCCCAACCTTCCAACTGCAGCTCTGGGACGCGCTGCAAAGCTACAGCAGTTGGGGATGAAACATTTCTTAAGTTAATATGACAGCCGACAAGCTTTGCTGCTACTGACCTTAATGCAACAGCTCTCCGCATCCTCAGCCTGGAGCCACGCGTTCTGCCAACGCACGTCAGAGCCGCCGCGAGTTGTTTGCATGTTACAGTCACGGCACTCGGTGAAGCGACTGCTGAGTGAAGGAAAATGCGGGGTAAAATTAGGAATGACTTCAAACGACCTCGATTAAGATTAGATTCGCGAGTGACTTACGATTTCCAGCGTGCTGGNCGACCTCGATTAAGATTAGATTCACGAGTGAGTTACGATTTCCAGCGTGCTGGAGTTCACATGGAGGGAGCTGAGCACATCTGGTCCTGCTGGATCAGCGTCCATGGGATGGGGGGAGCTGTGCCAGTGCGGCTGTGCCGGTGCTGGCGTGTCCATGGGATGGGGGGAGCTGTGCCAGTGCGGCTGTGCCGGCGCTGGCGTTTCCACTGATGCTTTTCGGCACAGCCGCGTCAGTCCTGCTGTTGGCGAGGGGAGACCTGGGCCAAGGCTTGCATGATACTTGAACGGGAGTTTTGCAGAGCATTCCCGGAGACTGGCATTTCACTTTTATTAACTAATACCGCGTTTTCTGCTCCTGCACTTGAGAAATGAAATACAAAGCCCACCCCACCCCTGGGCCTGCTGGCCGGACAACCAGTTGAGTGCCAAGTGTGTATCTCCTAATACCACAAGAGCGCTCAGCAGCCTCCGTGCACCANCCTAATACCGCGTTTTCTGCTCCTGCACTTCTGGATGCGCTGAGAAATGAAATACAAAGCCCACCCCGTCCCTGGGCCTGCTGGCCGGACAACCAGTTGAGTGCCAAGTGTGTATCTCCTAATACCACAAGAGCGCTCAGCAGCCTCCGTGCACCATGCCCTCCTCCCGCAGAGCTGCAGACCAGCTCAGGAGCGCGAGAGACTGGTCTAGGCCAGCACAGATGTGCAGCCGTCCTCTCCGTTAGGGGTTGCACAGGCATGTGAGAAAAGGGAATTCTCGCCCAAAAGGTGTGTGCTGGGGGTTGAGCCAGGCTGGAAGGGAAGGCAGGGAGCAAAGCCTGGAGATTTGTGCAAGGTTGTACAGGGAGCCCTTAGCGGAGGGAGGGCCTGGAACTATGTTTCCCACATCCGCTAAATGGTTTCGACTCTCTTGAGTGTTTCTCTGCTTGGGTAGCAGCCCGTTAGGGATGCGTGCAGCATGCGTTGGGGGCAGGAGAGGGGCACTGTGGCCTCTGCTAATGAATGGAGTGGTGGGTTAGAATGATGCTAATCATGAGCATCTTCTCCACTGGTTCTCCATGGTCACCTCGCGCCGTGTCGCAGGTGCACGGCTGTGCCGTACTGGTCTCCGTGCTCTCAGCAGGTCGGTTCTNCCGTACTGGCCTCCGTGCTCTCAGCAGGTCGGTTCTTCATCTATTGGCATCCAGCATCCTCTCAGAAAGGAGGAGGACGTGGCTGTGGCTCCCCGGGGAGTTTCTGACGAGCTGCCTGTTACACAGCGTGGTGGGCGTAGGAATCTCTCGGGCTTCACCCTTCACTGCCTTTGAGACATGACATTACAATTCTTTCCTGTTTCACTACAGTTACATTCTCCTTTGAGCTGCGCAAACAATTCCCATGAAGATTTTTTTGTTTTGTTTTCCTTCAGCTGAGATTAAAACTCCGATTTGAAAGTTGTTTTAATTGTTCGGTCTAGCCTGTAACGCGGTGGTCTGCAGCATTAATGACTTACCTTCTGACAAAAACATGTGAGTTGCCAGTGCTATGCTTCTGGGGTTTCATCTGTTAGAAAAAAAATCTGTGTCTCTGTCTCCTTAAAACCAATCGGGAGAGTTGTCTCCATAAAATACTGGTTTTTCTCTGAGTGGCTCAGCATGAAATGGAAGTTGCTGAGTTATGTATGTATGTGCTGCAGATGCTTTGAATTGAGGAAGGGGCTCATTTGCTTTATTCTTTTTATTCCCACTTCAGCATAAAAAAGAAATGAGACTTTTGGGAAATTGATATGTGAGGGGAACCATCCCAGAAAGGCAGTCTGAAGAACGCACATTTTATGTGCTTGGAAGAAGGCGTGGAAGGGAACAGATAATCCCTTTTCCTTTGATTTCTCAGGCTAAGACCCACAGATGGGACTTGCTATTTACTCTTGCTCTCCATTGCCGTGTTTCCTTTGTGTAGGAGTCCACATGTGCTCATATGTCTTAAGTATTTTACCATGTGGATTATATTAATGGTGATATTTTTTCTTCTTTTTTTTTTTTCCTGGAGAAGAGAGTATGTGTGAAGGGGTAGTAGACTATAATTTGGGTTCACGGACCATATCTTTATTTTCTGCTGTCCTGGAGCGTCGTAGGGATAAAAGACATTCTCAGGAGGTACTTTCATGGCGTTAACAGTCCGTGTTGGTGCACAGTGGTGTTGCTTAGCTTTTACAGAGTAATTCTCATCAGAAGATCTTCGTGCATTTAACTAGTGCACCAAGAAGTGAAAGGACCAAGGTTTCGGGCAGAGCACAAGAACTTTTCCAAATTTTTGAAAAAAACATACTAGTACTTACCCCTTATTGTAACCTTCTGTAGGCTTCCACGTTCAAAGTCCTGTGTGTCTTTTATACTCAATGCTTGTAACTATCAAAAAATGTAATGCTGGCGATGACTGCAGGCTGACAGATCCATTATGTTCTCAGCTGTAGCACGTCTACGGGCTTAGACAACATAATTAAATGATCTGCAGTTTCCAATGAACAGAAGATACGTGGTATGAGCATCTCCTGAATGAAGCCAAAAATCTCTTTCATCCTATCATAAAAGCAGGGGGAATTTCAACTTTTCTAGTGGCAAAGCTTGGAAAACATATAGCAAATGCCAGGACGGTAGTAGTGAAGCTGAATAAAAAGGATAGTGAAGCTCATACACAGTTTGATGTAGTTTAAGTTAGTTCAGATGGGTTTTGCAGCATTTCAAGCAATGCATTCAGTTACAGTCTCCATCAGAAATTCAGAGCCACTAGTGTTTGGTATCCCTGGGTGACTTCTTTCTGTTCGTGTCTCTCAGTGGGGTGATACCCAGGGATTGCAAGGCAATCTAGCTGACCTCTTGCTGCCCGTTGCCTCTGAAGATGGCATTTGGGCTCCTTAGTTGTCCAACATCAATGTTTTTGGCAACCTTGAATGTCTTTTATAAGGGTTGTGGTCAGTACACCATCAGGTGGTCTTTTGCAAATCAGCATTGATTGACACTAAATGATTATATTCCTCCCAGAGGTGTTCCAGAGATATGTGGCTCCAGTAAGTTACGCTTGTATCCATCAACGAAGTGGGTTAATTTTAGGTGAAAACTGTTGCACCTTTTCAATGGCTTCTCTCCACTTCTTTTCTAGAGGAACTGAAGGCGCCGCTAGAAGAATATGTCAATAAACGATACCCAGGGCTCGTGAAGGTGGTGCGCAACCAGAAGAGGGAAGGCCTTATCCGAGCTCGTATTGAAGGCTGGAAAGCTGCCACTGGCCAGATCACCGGATTCTTTGATGCCCACGTGGAGTTCACTGCCGGCTGGTAGGTGCTCAGCCAGGTCTCGGTTAGAGCGTGCGTGTGTGTGTGATGCATTAAACAAGGGACAGTCCCTCGTTTTGTAAGGATGTGTTTGCAAACGAGTCGGCTGGTTTATTAATCCTGTCTTGCTTCTGTACTGAACGGCCTCTGATGAGATATGATGGGAGGATACAAGGGAAACCTGTCCTTGCTCTTCTTTTCTGTAATCGTTTTCTATGCCCCCACCCCCTGTTTATATCTTTCAGGTTGATTTCCCATTCCCTTAGCCCTAAATGATTTCTGGAAGGTTTAAAAAGCCCAGGCAGCAAGGGATTGAAAGAGAAAGTGTTTCCCGCTTCCTTGCCCTTTGCAGCTGGATCCCACTGGGGAAGGCTTAGATGGTTTAGATTGATGTGTCTCTTCCGCAGCTAGGAATAAGTGCAGAAGTACAGAAGCAGTGTAAGGTGTTTCATAAAGATTTTTTTCAGAGAGATTCAAAACTTTTGAGTTCTAGTGGCTTAAGCTTGAGTCTAGATCATGAGGAGCTTGAGAGTGATTTTTTTCTTTCTTTTTTTTCTCTCTAACCAAGTGTAAAAAGTAAACGGTCCATGTTTAGAAAAGTGGAGGTAGAAGACACTAACTTGCATCTAATTTGAACAGAGTAACATCCACAAGAAAAAATGCCTTAGCAGCTGTGAACAGAGAATTCTGTGCAGTTACTGCATTCTTTGTAACACCACCACAGCTGAAGGGTGTATTTAGGAGCCATTTCATATGTTGATATCTGTATCCCCAACTAAACATTCCTCACTTCTGGTCACTAAGTCCTCACACCTGATTTTATTGATACACAGAGGAAGCTCCCATTTCTGAGCTCTTAAAACATCCTTTCTAGGGAGAGCGAGCTTTTCTGCAGCGTGGGTTTGACTCACTCTGGTGTTAT
>RSEF01000019.1:1176439-1186984 GCA_003993805.1 Himantopus leucocephalus | reverse complement strand
CCTCAAGTTGCACCAGGGGAGGTTTAGAATGGATATTAGGAAAGAGTTCTTCACAGAAGGGGTTATCAAACATTGGACCAGGCAGCCCAGGGAAGTGGTAGAATTACCATNCGATGACCTTAAAGGTCCCTTCCAACCTAGACGATTCTATGACTGCCCAAAGTTATTTTATGGACCTTGGGACCTCCGGGTAGATCTTTGGTCATTGGCGCAGTTGCTGCTGTTGTCTGCATGTCAAAACAGACTTATGTGGATTATGGGCTCAGCTGCATTAGTTTCCCAGAGGACAGGTCATTTCTGGAAGAGCTGGATTTCTCAGGAGCTGCCCGCAGTCTGCACGCGAGGACACGGGGCTGTGCCATGAAGGGCATTTTGCCTCTTGGTACGGTGAAGACAGCAGTGGGCACGTATGGGCAGGATTCCTGAGAACTTGTCTCCCAGCCAGGCACCGAAATAAGCCTCAGTATTTCAAACAACATCCACCAGCCTCTGATGGGATGCTCACAGCCAGATGTTCAATGTGCAGTACGTGCACCATGTGCTTTTGAAAATCTGACCTTTCTGGGTTTAATGGGTTTTTCACAAAGAAGTGAAGCAGAGGACAAAGGGAGAGCAGTCAGAAAATGGTTTTGTTTCAAGCAAAGATACAGAAAGATGTGAACTTTCCAAAGCCGCTGGCATTTGCCAAATTGCAGTGGGAAGAATAAAGTGCAGGGACTAAGGCGTTACAATTCCTCCAGCATTACAATTATAAACAAACCACTCCTGTTTCTCACCATTCTCTTTCTGCAGCTGTAATTTTTTTTGTTGGTGATATTTTCCTGTGACTTTTACCGGAGTGCTACTTCTCCAGCTAACACACAGCTCCCAAAACTCTCTGCGACGTTGGGCTTTGCTGCGAAATCTATGTCAGAGGAGTGATGAGCGTTATCACTGGGGGCTTTGCATTTTTAATCACGGAGCAGAGCTCGTACTGAAGGGGAAGCTCTGGCCAAGCCACGAGTGCAGCCTGCCTGCCTTTGGGACTTGGGTTTTGGAGGTGAGCTTAATTTTGTCATCCTTAATTTCTGCAGAACATGCCGTTCTTGCTGCTCTGGAATGGTGGAGCTGGTACCTCAAACTCACACCCAGCAAAAGCACCAGAACTCACCCGTTTTGCAAAGACTGCAGGAGCAAACCGTGCCCACCCAGTGCTCCTGGACTGCTCAACACTGCCGTGGTTTAAGCCCAGCCAGCAACGAGGACAACGCAGCCTCTGGTTCACACCCCCCTACCCCACCCCAGGAATGGTGGGGAGAAGGGGGAGAAAAGGAGGGAAAGGGGAAAAACAAAAAAACCCCTCGTGGGTTAAGATAAAGAAAATAGAACAGTAAAGGAAAATGAAAATAGCAATAATAATGGTAAAAGAATATACAAGACATGTCACTCTCACCGCCCAGTGAATTGGTTGCCCAGCCTGACCCAAGCAGAGATTATGGATTACTCCCTCCTCACCCCAACCAACCCCCATTTATATACTAATGTTTATGGTATGGAATATTCCATTGGCCANATAATAATGGTAAAAGAATATACAAGACATAAGTCACTCTCACCGCCCAGTGAATTGGTTGCCCAGCCCGACCCAAGCAGAGATTATGGATTACTCTCTCCTCACCCCAACCAACCCCCATTTATATACTGATGTTTAGGGTATGGAATATTCCATTGGCCATTCCACTGCTCTGTCTGTGCTCCTTCCTAGCTTCTGTGGGAAGCTGAAAAAAGTCCTTAACTACTGTAAACATCACTTAGCAACAACCAAAACAATATGCATTATTGACATTCCTGTCATACCAAATCTGAAAACACAGCAACCACTACAAAGAAATTAACTCTATCTCAGCTGAAACCAGGACAAATGCACTCAGCCAGTATTTGCAAAATAAAGGTAAAGATGTGCTATGCCACTGTCCTTTCCCAGAGAAAAAGGCTGCTGAGGAACTAGGACGAGAGGAAATGGGTTCAAGTTAAGCCAGGCGAGGTTTAGGTTGGATATTAGGAAAAATTTTTTCACTGAAAGGGTTATCCAACATTGGAACAGGCTGCCCAGGGAGGGGGTGGATTCGCCATCCCTGGAGGGGTTTAAAAAAAGGGCAGAGGTGGTACTTGGGGATATGGTTTAGATGTGGTTTTGTCAGGTTAGGGTAATGGTTGGGCTTGATGATCTTAAAGGTCCCTTCCAACCTCAACGATTCTATGATTCTAACTACTCAATAATTAATGCAGTCTTTTAACTCCACTTAACTCATATCGTTAATATTTACAGCCAAGAGAAGACAGGTTGTGGAGCAGAGCCACGCAGAGACCAGACAACCCGGGCCAGGGATGCTTTCCTGGCACCACACCGGGATGCACAAACTGGGATGCACAAACAGAGAGAGGAGCACTCAGCAAACACAGCCCATGGTCAGCGCCCCACCAAAACACAGACCGGGGTGCAAAGACCCTGAGTCGAAGAGGCTGTGCCCCACGGCACATCTCGCACATCAGTGGCTCCATTGTGCACCATCCACTGGCAAAGGGGCTTCAGCATCAGAGGGGTTTGGAAGAGCTGAACAGGGTGGCCAGGAAGGGGGAAGAAAGCAGACAATTATCACAGCTGTTTTCTCACTACCCAGCTTGCACATTGTCATTGGAGGCCTTTCTCCCAAAGCCTGGTTTTAGTGGTAAAGGTTTAACATCAGCAGAATAAATCAATGGCCATTAGACTACGTGAGAGTGCTAAGGTCAGCTGAATTAATCCAGTCCAAGGTTTTTAAAATTTCATAACAACGCTTTTTTGGAGCCGTTCCCTCAGCTGTAGCACACCGGGGACACGACTCCCCGTACGAACCGGGGCAGAACGATCCAGCCACGCACTCCCCAGTATCTCGCGAGCAGCAGGAGTCAGGCAGGGGGTGTCAGGGAAAACACGCGCCGTCCAGCGCCGGCACGATTGCAGACAATACTGCAGGAGCAGCTGTGACCCTTTGGAGATGGGTGATATCAGTATGTAAAGTGTGGGAAACACCTGATAACCTGGAGCCACAGTAACATGGAGGTTTATGATGACAGAGTACTCCTGCACCATCGTAAGGGATGCGACGAATATCCTGGAGCTATTTCTCCTTGCAATGCACATCAGATTTACACCCTCATCTCCAGACGTCTCTCCAAGGAGACCAGCTCTGTATCCTGTGGAAGGATGGCCACCGCCTCGCCTTCTCCTCAGCCATCAGTTGCCTCCCTGCCACCAAGACCCCATTAACACAGCCACAGCCCGAGCTCTTATCCCACCTCCCCTCCAGCTCAGCCTTTTTTGATACAAGATACCCCCCCAGCCCATCGCTCCAGAGCAAAACCAGCCATAAGCCATGCTGGCTGCACTGTTTGCTCTTGCGGGGGACCAGCACACGGTCACCCCCAGCCCCTGCTCCCCTCTTCTATCTCATTTTGGGACACGCATCTGTCGCTCCCCGAGGCACCGGCTCACTGCTCTGCCTTGCAAACCTCCTGTGCACCTCCCATGTCCGTGCCTGGAGGTGTCCATCGGCATCCTCCTCGTGCATAGTCTTTATGGAGAGGTGACTTCGGGAGCCCTTCCCCAACCCCCTCTTTCTACACTATTTATTTACATCATTAACCAGAGAAGAGATGAAGCGTTTTCAATTTAGCAATTTTCAAGAGCCTGAGGGCTCTCAGTTTTCCCTCTCCCTTCCCACCCTCACAGCCCAAATACCATTTAAATGGGGTCCATACATTGCTGGCCTGGCTGGGGGGACCTGGCAGGCGTGGGGTGCCGGGGACGCCCAGTCAGGGCTGGTCAGAGCTGTCGTCTGCTCTGGTATATGCAAAACAACTGCAAATAACGCCATTCGACCCAGCTTGCTGAACCCTCGCACCACCAACCTTCCAGGATGTTCCCTGAGGCTGACTTGAATTTTTGCCACAAGGTTTTTAGTTCAGTCTTGCGGTTTTTTTTTTTTTTTCCTTGCAAACATGAAACATGTCCTGATAAATGACACCCCTGCTTTTATGGCTCGTCCCCTTGTCTCTCTCATATATTTTCCCCATTTACGCAACTTTTTCTTTCCCCTCCCTGCTGTCCCCAGGCTTTATATCTTATGCATCATTCATCCCAGCTTACTGTCTTCTTTTAACACAGGCTTCCGGGAGATGCATATCTCCTCAAATTCCTTTTTCTCCTTCTGCTTTGCCCTGATTTGCACTTTCCCATCTCTACAGCTGCCTGCAGTCTTGCTGGGAACACTACATCTACGGAGGAGCAGAGAGGAGGAGAGCAGCCTCAATGCACCATTCATCAAACCTTGGAAAATATCCATGTGGTTTTAACGACCAGAGCCCATCCCCGGGATATCCAGAGGGATGAGCTTAGGAGTGTCCACCAGCATTAACGCATGGGCAATGGAAGGGGACGGGGCAACATAATGGTGTTAAGCACAGCAAAACGCAAGGCGAAATTAGCAGGAGAGCAGCCAGGCGCATTTCACCAGGCTTCGGGTCTGCTCCGATGCCAAGGGAGGGTGTTGTGGTCACTTCACAGCAGCACTGGTGAGGACACCGCATCCCCCCACCGGCGTGCTGCAGGGTGATGCTCACATCGAAACCCCATAGTCGGTCTTTCCCCGAGCAGCATCTTTGCGAACAGCCACCACAGAGGCCATCCCTGAACCTGCCAGCTGGGTAGTTAACTGCGCTTGGAATACCCGCAGCCCACCACGGTGTCCTTGGCGTGCCCACCACAGCAGTGCCCATCGCTGCAGGTGTTAGTATTTCCATCCTGGAGATTTCTATTGCATTTCTCCGTTGGTTGCCAGTTCTCAGCAGGGGTCCAGCCGACACGCGGGCGCAGCTCTGGGATAGCTCGGTCCCTCCTCTCCTCTCGCCCTTTCCCTGTGCGCCCGTTCAAAACCACAGCGCAGATTTGCCAGAAAACCCGAGTCCTCCTTTGGTGGCATCTGCCACACTTGCCACGTTAGAGCTGCCAGCTCAACACACCAGAAAGCTCCCTCAAATTCCCCAAATGTGCTTTCTTCTGAACAAAAATGACAGCCTTGGGTAACATAAACTGAAAGACAAAAGTAAGCATGGAAATAAAAGCTTGGGGAGGGCTTTCCAGTGCTTTTGTGAAGCCTCTCAGGTTTTTATAAGCTACAGAAGCCTGTAAATGTCCCAACTCTTGTTTCTGACACTAGTTAAAAGTGTAAAAGCTTCGGAGAAATTACCACCTACACCGAGGGCTGTCAGGAGAGCTCACAGCTGGGGATTTGGCCTCTTGTCATTAAGAAAGAACAAGACAGAGCCATCTCTGTCTTCTTTCATCAGGTACTGGCCCCAGTGACCCCACCAGGTGTTGTTCCCCAAAGTGCTCTCGCCTGCCAAGCGCGTGGGACTGGCACATGGCCACCACTTCTCTATCGGGCCGTAACTGCAGCTAAAATTTTAGAGGCAGAGAGTGGCAAACTATTGCTGAGGAGACATAACAGCTTTTGANTTTTAGAGGCAGAGCATGGCAAACTATTGCTGAGGAGACATTACAGCTTTTGTGATGCTTTTTGCCTGTACTGAATGAATTAATGCAGCAGGTCCCTCCTTCCAGCAGCTCCTCTGCTTACCAGTAGCTCAGAGACCTTGTCCAAGGAAGTCCATAGCTCTTGAGCCTTGAGGAGCTGATAGATACGTATATAGGCAGGTATACACCAGTGTGACATGGCTTTCCACCTTTCTTTAGGGTAAGGTGTTTAGGGCCACTGTTGACCTGCCAAAGCAGAGTCAGCAGGAACGCCCCGTCCCAGCACCATGGCCATGGGTGCTGTGGAGCAGAAGCAGAGCTGAACCAGGGAAAACCACCGGTGAAGTCAGAGCTGGACATGGGGCTGCCTGTTGCTGCCCACTGGAGAACTTCTGGGAGTGATGGACCACCCCCAAGGTGGGGAGAGACACAGGCGAGATGCCTCTGGAGGCAAATTTGGCCTTATCCAAATGCAATTCCCATGGTCTTAGTGGATCAGAAATGGTTGGGCATGTCCCGAGGCAACGCCATCAGGCTCCAACCAAGGCTTCACATCCCACCAACGGAGCAGGGACCTATCCAGCTGTTTGAGAGCACATCTCAGGAGTAAAGCAGGGGTGACCTGCCACAACGAAGGCCACTGGGATGGCTCCGAGACTCTGACCAAAGGCCAATCCCACCTGGTGCTCATTTCTGCATCCAGGCATGGGGTACACGACCGAGCAGGACCCCCGGTGGGTGATCAGCTCCGGTTCTCTTACTCAGCGCTTCCAAAGCGCAGTTCACTTATGAGAGGATTTCAGATTAAGCTCTTCAAGCAACAAAGCAAGATTTCTCTTTTAAACCTCTATTTAATCACATAATCCTGAGGGAAGACCTCTCCTCCCCTTGGGGAGAGAAAGAGAAGTAGGTCTGCTGAGGGAGACATAATTACTTTATCCCCATATAATTGGATGATATTTGCTGATTAAATATAGAAATCCTTGGGGAAAGTTTGATTTTTGATAACAATTTTAAGATCTTTAAGAAAAAACAGGAACCCCTCCAAAAAGCCAAAAAACCCACAGGAAGAGCCAACCAAGAGGCTGGAGAAAGAAAAAAAATGGGTCTTGTTCTGGTGGCTTTGTGGTGCAAGAAGCAGAACATATTTTGCCTTCAGTGCAGGAGGATGCAGGAAGAATTCATGATGACTCCCGCTACTGTCCAATGCGGCAAGGAGCTAAACCACCCCCAAAACCTGGCTGGCTGTGGTGGGACCTGGAGGGGCTCAGTACCAAAGAAGCTGTCATTTTGGATGACCCATGGCAAAGCTCAGCTCTTAGATGAAAAAAGATCACCGGATATTTCGGGTTGGCAGGTACCTCCAGAGGTCTCCAGCCCAACCTTCTCCTCAAACGTGGTCAGCTATGGGGTCACACCAGGTCGCTCAGGGCTTTATCCAGGTGGGCCATAAAACCCTCCAAGGATGGAGGTAGCACAGGCACACGGAGCCAGAGCTTCACCTCCACCCAGGAGCCTGCAACACTCCCATGTCCCACGTTTGCTAACACCAGGGCTGCTGGGGGATGGAGTAGCTCCGACTACTCCGGGTATGCACACAAAGAACGATGCACCAAGGAGGCTTTGACCACCAGGGCCTCCGAGGAACACAGAAACACGGAGAATGAGGACCACAAAGCCCACCCAGCACAGCCATGCAGAGAAGCATGTTTCACTGATGGCAACAAAGAGCTTTGAAGGCTTTAGGTGGAAGGTATGAAATATCAAAAAAACCCTGCATTATGTTATTGAAGCAACAGTGAGACAAATCTGGAAACACTCTAGAAAATATTAAATACTATTAATATAAAATATTATTGAATACCTAAACAATATTAAATCTCTTTCTGTCTCAGACTCTCCTGATTTTTCTATGAATCTTTGAGTTTACTCAGCACGACTTATATTTAATGTGATTTCAGCACGTATATACAAAGAAAACAGCCTATGTGCGTTTGAAATCTGTTTTATACGTGGAGCAGTTGCCTGCTGCCAGTGTTCCTACAGAACTGATCCTCCATCCATTGGTTAGAATTTAGGATCTCGGTCTACAAAGTTGTTAAGATAGTGAGAAAAACACTTACACCACCGGTAGCTGCTTTTTATCCTACCCTGAGATCACAAATAGCAATATTTGCTCGCGTTACTGTTGGGGATTTAATGATAAGGAATACGTTGGGCCATTGCACGTCGCACCCGAGAAAGGAGCATGCAGAGGTGTTTTGGTTGCGAGCCCCCACTGCAGCATCACGGGTGTGCATCACCTGTGACGTGGACAGGTGAACATCAGGACCACTCTGCAAGTGCTCTGCGGATGAAGCCAGCAGCAAGGAGATCCCAGAAGATTTCCCTGCGCTGCCAGCAGCCCTCCCCTTGGTGATCCCTGCAAAGCCCCTTCCTCCCTCCTGCAAACCAGGGGCATCAATGGCCAGCAAAGAGGCATCGGGGACAGCCGTGCTTGGCAGCAGGGGGACCAGGATGGGGTAATGGGCAGTGACCAGTGCCTGGCACCTTTCCCTGGTGGCCCCCTCCAGGGTGGTGGTCCCCAGAGCATCACCTCCCCAGCACTCCCAGTCCACTCTGCGGACACCCAGATCTCTTACAGAGACACGACTCCCAAGGCTGGAGTGGTTTAGGGAGATTTGGTGCCAGGTTTGGGTTAAGTCTTGCCACGAAGCGATGGCTCAGCTCCCGCGTAACCCGGGACCCTCTGCTCCCCTTCCAGCGGGGGAGACGGCTGCAGCGCCGCACCAGCAACATCCCACCTACAGCCTCGACGAGCCCCATCAGGAAAACCCGCACAGCATCGCTTACAGCGGACATCAAAGAGGGCTTTTTGAGAGATCAGAGCTTTACAAGGGTTGTTCAAAAGGGTCTGGATGTTCCCAGGGTTCTCCATTTAATCTCGGGAGGAGAAGAGAGAAAACAGGGAGGAGGAGAAACACAAACCCAAGAAATATCTGAGCACGGGCAGCGGGGGTAAGGCACCGGCCTCGGTCCGTCTGGGGGCTGGTGAGGAAACGCTTCCCATCCCCCCGGCAACAAAACTGATATCGAAATCAGCCTCCCGCATCAGCTGCGACTGGGACAACCCCCACCCCGTCACTCCTCGCTCTCTGCCACTGCCACCTCGGTACGTGCTGACAGAGCCTCCTCCGAAGGCAGTTCGGCACATCACGGCGTCGCATCGGGTGCCCAGGAAAGGCTGCCAACACGGACTGAAAATCTACCCACCTCTCCTCACTCCGAGGAGACTGACTACAAAAACAACGTGAAAACCTGGTCTAAAAAAGAAATAACACCCGAGACCACTTCAGAAAGACGCAGCTGGCTGTGCAGAGCTCATTTGTTGGTTTGTTGTTGGGTTTTTTTTTAACAGAAGCTTCACATGATTGCGATTTCAGACAATCATCAGTTTGATGCACTTGGCTATTAGAATATTAGAGGAAAAACATACCTGAGACAGGCTGGCCGGAATGAAGTCGGGAAAGAACCACTCGCCTACAAGTTGTTGTCTGAAACTCAAACTTTCAATATAAACATTGGCAGTTTTGCCTTTTATTTTTATTTTTTTTTCCCCTCCACTAAAAGTATTGCCAGTGCTGATGCGTTGCCAGACCCAGAATTTGGGCCAGGTTTTGGGAAGAACAGGCAGTTTGGCATGCCTGTGCTTTCCCGCGCCTGGTCTGAGGTCGGAGGGATCCTTGAACCCGCGCGGGGTGGTGGCGCGTGGGGTTGGACACACAAGCGCCGGCAGAGAGCCCCAGCCCGAGAGCCNCAAGCGCCGGCAGAGAGCCCCGGCCCGAGAGCCGGGCTGCTGCCCAAGCTAAGGGGGGAGGAAGGCAGCGAGGACCTCCCACTGCCAGAGGGGAGGTGGAAACATCGCCGGGGACTCTCGGCATCCTCTGGGGCGATCGCTCCCGGGCAGGAAAGAAGCACCCAGAGCCCGACCTTGCCATCGCTTTTCTACAACACAGGAGAGGAGCACGAGCTGTGGAGCGCGAGCACCCAGATGGGGCAGAGGGAGGACCAGCAGGACAAGACAAAGCCATGCCAGAGGTAGGAGGGATAAACGAGAGCTTAAATACAATAATATATACACACACATATTTTGAAATACAGTAATATACATACTTCCCTTTTCCGGGAAGGGAGAGTGTGCTTCCAGCAGCTCCTTTCCAACCCACCCCGGAGTGCCGAGGTCATCCGGCTGGCCACAACGCATCTCCCATTGTGCCAGGCTTTAATGGAGGGCAATGAAGGATTGAGGCAAAAGGAGATGCCGGACCAGTAACACACTATTCCTTACGGGCCATGGGGTTCTGGGCAGCACCACAGTCCCCAGGGAACTGCTCCATGCCAGGCTCCCAATGGAGATGATCTTTCAGCCTCTGAGAGGCCCAAGCAGATCTCAAAAGGATCCCAGCAGTCCTTTTATTTCTTTGTTTGTGAAATTATAAGATTAATTTTGCTAACGCTGTAAAGCACCAGAGCAATTGCTGCTTTATTTCATGGCCTTTTCCCAGCAGGTTTCCCACCGGCCACCTGCCAGGAACCACTTGCCACCNCAGCCTCTGAGAGGCCCAAGCAGATCTCAAAAGGATCCCAGCAGTCCTTTTATTTCTTTGTTTGTGAAATTATAAGATTAATTTTGCTAACACTGTAAAGCACCAGAGCAATTGCTGCTCTATTTCATGGCCTTTTCCCAGCAGGTTTCCCACCAGCCACCTGCCAGGAACCACTTGCCACCGCTAACCCCACTGCCCGGTGTGGGCTGCACCCTCCTCACCTGCCTGCGGCGGAGCCTGGTCTGGCAGGGCAGAGCTGCCAGCAGCCCTCACCTCACGGGTCCCCAGGAAACATGGCCAAGGCACCTCAAAGCCACGGTCATCACGAACCCCACCAGCACGGTTTGATGTGACACCACAGGCAGCACATCCCTGGTCCCACCA
>RSEF01000019.1:1140905-1167500 GCA_003993805.1 Himantopus leucocephalus | reverse complement strand
GGACCCGCGGATGTGTCTCGTCAGGTCCCATGGACTTGTGGCAGCTGGCTCCCGCCCGTCAGCCCCGGCTGAAACGTGGAGGTGCAGATGGGCAGCAGAAGTGGGAATCTGTGTGTGTTTTGGACAAGTCTGGAATCTCCAAATGGAAAATAAGGTGTTTGAATTTGGTATGTTTAATTAGGAGCGGCAAGACTGGGAGAGGGACAAATAACACCTTTCTGGGAGGGTGAAGGACCATCCCAGACGTGGTAAATGCGGTGCCGTGTCTCCTAAAGCACTGGGATTGTGTTGTCGAAGGTGAGCAGCTCCATGATTGACGTTTATTAAAACCAACAGCAGTTTAATGGAAACTGGACACCCCAGCAGTTCTTAAAGTATGTTCTCAACCTTCTTATGCTCCATGGTATGACCGCTAATTATTTTTTTAATATCTTTTTTTCTACATATTTTATAACTTGCGCTTTAGTATAAAATTGGAAGCAAAATCCAATTGTGTAGGAAAATTAATTTCCTTGAATTGAAGAAGCAATCTACTTGAGACTTTTTAATCATTAGATGATAACTGTGCACTAAAGGAAGGAAGACCATTAAAGTAACTTAATAGACTAGGATAAACGGTTTTCCCTGTATCTTCTTCATCTTTATTTAGAGATTCACGCTGAGGATATTTCATAAAAGCTGCTCTTTTTGACCTTTCGTCACTTATTGTATAGAGGATCCAACCAAAATAATGGCAAAGAACTAACGCTGTGGATTTCTGGATACAAACCCAGTAATTCTGCTGAACATCTCTCTTCATCCTTTCCTGCCAAATTCTGCTTTTCCATTCTCATTAAAGAAAGAATAGCTATCGGGACAAATAAAAATGCATTTAGCTGAGCTGAGCTGTGTGTGATTTTTAAAAACAAACTGTGTTAATGCTTTTAATTAAGGGGCAGAGGAACAAGAGGCTTTATCAGCTCTTTGTCTGCAGGCCATTATTTCATTGTGGATGGGCTATCTATTATTGTAAACGTCCACCTTTTTGAAGGATTTACTGCAAAATCAAATGGTGTTTTTATTTAAATTGTTGAGCGCTGCTTGATTCCTCATTTATTTAATATGGAGGCATTGTTGCAAAGAAGAATGTAGCACTTAATTTGTATTGCTTGAGGGACCTCAGATCGGCTCGGGAGCGCTGCTTTGCATGCTTCACGGTAGCGCCTGTTGAAAACAGAACGTGCAGCAAAATGAAGAAGAGGAAAATCTGAAGGTGAAGTTACAAAGTCCCAGTCAGGCTGTTTCCGAGAGCACTTTGGAAAGGATCGGTGACTCTGTGGTCTATAAAGTGAAGTCATGTTGCAAAATAATGATGAAAAAAGCTTTCTTAGGCTACAGCTCCCGTGCACAGCTGTTGAGCGGCTTCCAGTTCAGAAAATCTCATTTAGCTGGTGGTGAGTTCCCAGTGAGCCGCATTATTGGATCAGAAGTGCGGTTCCATGTGTCTGAAACTTTCACCTGGGCTTTTTTTCGTGCTTTAGCTGTTCTCTGAGTGCCTTTAACAGACCTAACAGGTTGTGACTGGAGAAGTCAAAGGTTCCTGTGCTCCCCCACACCTATTCCCAGTGGAGGAGATGAACTGGGTTGTTCACGCTCCATGTAAAACCAGAGCAACTTACCCTTCTCTTTAATTCCAGGAGGTAATCTAGGATAATGGAGCTATTAGATTTGGCATCTCTAAGGTGCTTATCATTTCAGAAAGAATTGTTTCTGCTAATGGCAGTTAACTTGCTACAAATAAAGCAGTAGAATTGAAATCTTAAGTACTAGAGTGGCAGCAAACCATGAAACATTATACCGCTTATTGGAAGGAAGGCCGAGCTGGCTGTCAGGGAAGAAATCTATTGAAAAAAATCCTCTGATGGATTCTAATTCTAACTAATTTAATATGGCAGCAGCATTCAGCTGTTCTACCAGTCTATTAAAAGTATTAAAATGTCTATAAATAAGAATACTTTAGTGGCTGGAACTCGTCATCCCAGGAGCTCAAGGGTTTCGCAAAGATTGATTTGGGCGGCTGTCGGCAGAGCCGAGCCGTGAGGTCCTGGGGGGTCCTTGAGCCCTGCGGCTGCCCGGGGTGCGCTGGGGACCCCGGGTGCTCCTCTGGCAGGTAGAGGCAGTTTGCGCGGTGTGGATGGAGAGGCTGAGCGTGGGCCTTCATCCTTACCGTCTGTGAGCTGTCTCTGTATATTCGAGGGTGCTTTCCTCCTCTGCGAGCCCTAACTGCTTAGTTCAGCCTCGAACGTGCCCCACAGCATGGACAAGCTGTGAAATGTGCGTTGAGCTGGGCTGGGGCTGCCGGTAAAACACACGATCCCATTGCCCGTTTCTACCTCACCATCAGGTTCCCCTTGGAAGAACGGGCATTTGGAAGTGGTGTGAGATTTCCAGGTCCGCGGGCTACCGTTGGTGTTACACCCTGCGGGTCCCTCCCCGGCAGCACAAGGCGAGTGTCCCCTGGGGCCAGGCGAGGAGCTGCAGAGGGGATGGCCACCCCGTCCTGCGTGGCAGAGCGTGCCCCTGCTCGAAGCTTTGAGCCCAGGGTGGGCAGGGGGTCCCACAGCTCCCCAGACGAGCAGAGCCTGGCAGTACCTTGGCACGGCTTAGCTGTGAAATTCATCATCTCCTCCCTGCTGAGTCCTCTGAGTGGTTCCCTGGTTTTTTTCTTTACGGCACGGATTCAAATGAAAGCAAGTTAAAGGGGAGAACAGTTTTTTATATTTCTATTTTAGGACAGAAAATATCCCAGGGGGTGAGCTTTCCACATGCCGTAACCGCAACAGATTAGTGTGTCCCCAAGCAGCAAGAGCATAATGATACGGTTTTGTTCAGTGCCATGCTCTGTGGCAAAGTGTAATTTTACGGACAGGGTCACAAGTGTTTAACCATTCAAAAAATACCCCCAAATGTGATCTCAGCTTGCGTGAGTCAGAGCGGCATCCTCATCCCAGGGAAGCTGTAGCAGGTGGAGATCTGGTCCAGCGTTTTGCAAGGTAACGAGGGAGGGACGGTGCGTGTGCACGTGGCAGCCAGGGTCGTTAGTAAACACAGTCATCTATTAAGTCCTTGAAATTGCATAGTTATTATAAATTAACCCCTGACACTGAGCTTTTCCTCAATCTTTCTGCTACTCTCTTGATGTCAGTATTGTTAGTATTGCTCTCATTTTTCTCTATTACTTTCCCTGAGCGGACACTGCGCTTGGCTGCTCCCGCAGGAGTGGAGCCGGGCAGCGCTGGTCGCTGCGGGGCAGGAGGGTTCGCAGGATGAATGCGACAACTTGATCTCTAACCCGGAGCCCCGTCGATACCGGTGGAACTGGGCAGATGACGCAGCAGATGTTTCTGCAAGCAGTTGTCTTGAGTTTTTAAAGAATTTCCTTTCGCAAATTTGCAATTTACCTCGTTGTCAGTAGTTGATAACGACTCCTTTGTGCAATATAAGAAAGATCCTAGTCAGAAACCTCGTTTCGCAAGGCACGGTAAAAAACGGTGTCTGTCCTGAAGTCTACTCTGTTACTAGACGTGCTGGAAGAAAGTAAGAGAAAGGAAATGCCATTATTATATTTCCTTCACGAACGGGGAATGGAAATCCCAAGAATTTGTGCCCTTGCCCATAGACACACCAAGATGTTTGTGACAGAGCAAACACCGGAAGGCTTTTCAGTCATTTAATCCCAGGAGAACTCTTTCTCCAGTCTACACAGCAAAATGAACTGAAACTTTGGACAGTTTCGTTGCAGTGGTGAAGTAATGTCTTCAAAGGCACAGAGCTCGCTCGTTGCTGCCAAGTCTCTGAGATAACTTTGCAGAAACTAACCCTTGGTCCATTAAAAATTAGAAAACGTCAATAATTGTGCATTTCTGTTGGTTTTCTTTTCATACAGAACACCGGCAATGATCGGCTGCTCATTTGTTGTGCACAGAAAGTTCTTTGGCGAGATTGGGCTTCTGGATCCCGGGATGGATGTGTACGGAGGGGAGAACATAGAGCTCGGCATCAAGGTTTGTGACACGTGTGCGAGAAAAACTGCACCTAACAGTATTTAAGGAACCCAAAGCAACACTTTAACAAGTTAACATAAACAGTTGTTAGAATGCTGTAGGGGAACTGAGCATTGATGTGGTTTATAGCATTTTAATTTAGGTTTAAGTGGGAAAAATGACTTGCTTTTAGTGGTGAGTGGAGGGGTTTTTTTCTTGGATGCTTATCTGTCTGGCCTGATGCAGAAAGCTACTGGGATGAAATGGCATGCCCAATTAAACCGGCCCTGGTCACGTTGTCACACCATCGCTATGAGTTATAGATATCTTAAATACCGGGAAAAATACTGTGCCATTTTTGTCCAGCGAACAGCCTTAGGGGGGCTGGTGGGACTCTGGTGAGTATCTCAAGAAGATACAAAGCCTGAAAATACTTTACAGGAGTTTAGCATCTGCAAATCAAAGAAGTTCGTAAACAGGCAAAACCTGTTTGTAAAAGTGAGGCACTAATAGCCGTGTTTTTAGAGCTGCCTCAGTGCATCCGTGCAGATATTCGTCGTTCCAGAATCCACCGTGACGGCATCACTTGATTACTATGTACAGTATTAGATGTGGCTTAGTGATTCGAGTGTTTACATACAGTGAAGTGATTCATACGCAATGAATGCAATGTTCAGAAGCAACTTGGGATGGCAAAGTCTACGGAGATTCTTCCAGGCACGTTTTAGAGTACAGCGCTGTACGTTAACAAGCTGATAGGGAGAGGCTTGAGACTTATAACTGGAAAATTGAATTGACTGTGCTGTTGTAAAAATGAAAAATCATTGTTCAGCTCATAGATTTACCAGAGGATATTTGCTTTGCTGGCAAACCAGAAGAAACTTAAGAAATCTATTGTTACTGGCTACGGGGAGCAATAATCTCACTTAAACAAGGGAACAGAAATTAAAGGCTTTAAATATGCTACATAGCTCTTCTCCATATGAAGTAATTATTGCACATCATCATGCAGCTCGCTTCTTTGGTCTAGAGAGATCCGGCTCTAAACCAAGTTTCTCTTGCGGCTATCCTTATTTGTTTGTTTGTGGGATTTTTTAATAATATCGTTGTGGAACTAGTCTTCTCAAAATGAGTAATTTAACCCATCGGCTAGGATTTTGGGGGATTTCATAGAAGATTGGCTTCTTAACTGGAAAAATAAGGTGGATGTCTCAGGGACAAGTGATGAGCAAATGTCCTCTTCTTTTTCACATGCTGAACTTTCTAAAAAGGCTATCTAATAAACATCCTTCTGTAAAAAAATAGTCCCTCTTTTCCCCAAGTGACTTTCCAAGGCTTGGGGTTCCAACCCATATGTTTCCCTGCTCTTTGCCCGCTTACGCGCTGTGTGTTCCGGTCAAGGTTTTAAAAATATTGGTGGCTTTGAGAGCCAAATTACTTAGGAAATCCACCTTGCAAGACTATGTAGAAAGTAGATTTTCAAAGATACCTGAGCTCCAAAATCAGTCTCTGTGCAAGTGTCTTATTTAGCGCCCAAGAGCTAATGGCCCATCAGTCCCATTTAATGCATGTTGGCCGGTGTGTATNAGACTATGTAGAAAGTAGATTTTCAAAGATACCTGAGCTCCAGAATCAGTCTCCGTGCAAGTGTCTTATTTAGCGCCCAAGAGCAGGTAGGGTAGAGCAGCTCTGGAGATGGCGCGTCTGCGCTTGCCAGATATTTTGAGTTCCACTTCATAGTAAGATTTCAGTTATAGGCAGTTTATCCAAGTCCTAGTCGTTGGATAGAGAGTCGTTACGGATTCAGGCAGATGTCAGGTCTCATATGGATGTATCTGTTTGTGAAAGTCCTGCCGTACAAATCATAGAATCACAGAATGGTTTAGGTTGGAAGGGACCTTGAAGATCATCCAGTCCCACCCCCCCTGCCCTGGGCAGGGACACCTCCCACCAGCCCAGGTTGCTCCAAGCCCCGTCCAACCTGGCCTTGAACACCTCCAGGGATGGGGCAGCCACAGCTTCTCGGGGCAACCTGCGCCAGGGGCTCACCGCCAGCACAGGGAAAAATTTCTTCTTAATATCTCATCTAAATCTCCCCTCTTTCAGTTTGCAGCCATTCCCCCTCGTCCTATCACTCCATGCCCTTGTGAAAAGTCCCTCCCCAGCTCTCCTGGAGCCCCTTCAGGTACTGGAAGGGGCTCTGAGGTCTCCCCGGAGCCTTCTCTTCTCCAGGCTGAACACCCCCAACGCTCTCAGCCTGTCGAGAGAGTTGCCAACAAAGGCTGCCAGCCCTTGCTCACGGGCTTGCCATCTGCCACGGCTGGGGTCTGTAGCAGCCACGGCACCTTACTGGTAACGTAGGACTCTTTCTAAACAGAATCGGTGTAAAGCATCAAGTTGAACAGAAAATGGTTAGGCTTTTTGTGGGTGTTTTGCTGTTTTGCCTGGTAAGTGGCTGGCTGTAGTCAGAAAAGTAATTTGGTGGTTCCTTGTTTGTTTCGGTGATTCTGACTACAGAAAGTATTGATTTTCCGTTTGACGCTGGTGCAAATTCCATCATCTTTCTGAGAATCATATGGCATTTTTTTAAACATTATATTCTTGGATTACCAAAAATGCTCCAAGAACAAAAAAGAGGTAATAAACCCACTGAGGCTACAAGAAGGACACGTGTCTGCAAAAGCACTAGCGAACTGTGTTACGGTGAAATTAAATGCAAACAGTCTGAATAACAAAATGAAATAAATAACTGAGAAGGTTGGGCTGTCCTAAGGACCAAGGCCGTATACTGTACAAGAGTCTTGTTTTATTAATATGCTCCAAATATTCTAAAATAAGCTGTACTGTACCTGTGTGTGTTGAAATACATGGGCCGTGTGTTTCTTTCAGTTGCCGAATTCAGTCAGCTCAATGAGAAAGCTCCTGCGTGGGCCACTTAAATAAAACCCCGTTCCTCGCATTCACAGAGGTGGCTCTGGGCTCGCTGCTCTCCCGTGCAGGCTGGGAAGCATCCTCGGATTGCTCAGATAATAATAATAAAGCCATTAAGCACGTTGCTGCCCCAGGCAAATTCCTGTTGTGCTTGCGGGGTAGCTCCGGCCCTGACAAGGGGAACACGCTGTTCTCTGTATTATTGTATTTTCTTTTATCCCGCTGGAGTGTCTCCAGAAGGTTGTACTTACTCCCTCCTCTTGTCCCTGATGTCCACTACCTCACTTCCCAAGGCAGAATTGGGTCTAATTCCCCTTTTCCTGGCAGAGAGCGGAGAAGTGTTTGCTAAGCAAGGCAGTTTGGGGTCATACTTTGACTGAGAGGTTTTCAATATGCTTTTTTTTTTTCCCTCACCCCCCGCAAAGTGTGCCTCACAATCGAACTACAGTAGCGCCAGGGCTCTCGCACTGGGGTGAGAGCCACAAGGACCAAACGTTTGCTGCGTTCCTGCGTTAGTAGCTGCCTCCAGCAGACTGCTGGTGGGATCCCATCCTCGCGCCCGGCTGGTGACCAGGCGACGCCGGTGAAGCTGCTGGAGCCGGGGCATGGGGAGTCATCTCGTACCTGGTCTCGGTCTTCCCGCAGGAATCGGGAGAGCAAGCGTTGCTCCGAGCTCCCACCACTCATCCCGGGGAGCGTGCGGGTGCTGTGGACCGCAGCCGGACCCCTTCCCCAGGCCCAGCTCCCGGTCTTGGTCCCAGCAAGAATAACCTGCTGTCTCTGAACCAAGCTGTGAGCCAACTCTTTTAACCCTTTGCTGTACTGAACAAGTTTCTGCTCTGATTTTATAACCTGCTGTCCAGTTTCCACGGCTTGAAAGTGTTGATGCTGCTCTGGGTCCCCACCAGCTCCACGTGTGAATTCTGGCACAGAGGCTTCTCTGACCGTCTCTGCTCCTTCTGTTGAAAATTTGTCTTTTATTTTAAAGCCTGTTTGTGGCCCTGGCTTTTAGTGGCTGTGTGACTAAGTGGGAAGACTGCTTTTGCTGCGTGTCTCGCTTTTTCTCTGCAGGGAGGGTTTCATGGGTTTTCATGGTTGGTCACAGCCATTCGCTAAAGATGCTCCATAAAATTGCGCGTGTCCATTTGAATAGAGATGCAAACGTCTCTTGCATGGCTGTTGGCCGTGATTTCAAAGTCTGGGATGGGTTACAAGGTTGTTTTCAAAGTATTTTGTGCTTCTGTCATGCATTGCTAATTAAACTTATTTGAGTTGTCTTTTAGAGATTAATTTAATCAATAAGGATATTATTACTACTTTGATGGTATCATTTGTACAAATTGTCACTTGGAGAAAGCAATTAACTGAGAATGCTTATTAGCTGATCCATCCCACACCTTATTTGTGTAGTAAGAATCGATTATTGAATTCATTAAGAAGAGCACAATTCAGGGATCCCTTTGAGGTTTAATGACTGACTTGAGCTACTTTTTACTATGAATGTTAAATTGTCTGAAGTTTGGCTTGGATCTTTTTAAACTATTTGCAGAGGAAAAGCACAGCGTGTCCTCTTAATAGCCCAGATTTGTCACCTGGATTCAACGGGGGGGGTTCTGGTGCTGCCAAGCCAGCGGTTGGGCGCGTGGTGCAGGCAGCGTTGCATCCGTGTGCAGAGCTGCAAGGGCTGGGAATACGGAGATTTGAAAATCAAATGGATACAAGGAGGGCATTGAGCATATCGTTGTTAGTGGTGATTTCTTTAATAATCAGACTCTCATCCTGCAGCCACTTAGGCACAAAAGTAACCTCATTGCAGCGGCAGTGACATTGATCCTCTCCCAGAGGGTACCGTGCCTGTGTACCCTTCAGTCTTTCAGAAACCCTTCAAATAGATTAAATAGCATTTTAATGGCACAAATCTCTTGTGTGCGTTTCATCCATGAAGGAGCCCATTTTGTTTATATGAGTACGATTATTCATATGCT
Source organism: Himantopus leucocephalus (assembly GCA_003993805.1). NCBI lineage: Eukaryota > Metazoa > Chordata > Aves > Charadriiformes > Recurvirostridae > Himantopus > Himantopus leucocephalus. Next base: position 1,158,562 of record RSEF01000019.1, on the reverse strand, counting down.
GAAATGTTGAGAGGGTCAGGAAAAAAAAAAAAAAAAAGGAAAGCCATCAAATAGGTATATTTAAATTCCACAAGGGAGCTTGACTCTTTCTGCAGTCAGAAAATCAAATCCTTCCCTTCCTGCATACATTTTCCACAAAAATTATGGCTGTATCTTTTTGTTCCGAAGAAAACAGGGAGGTTATTTAGAGGAGGCGGTTCTTTTAGCATCCGTGGCTTTGTCGGGTCCGAGGTGAGGGATGGGCAGGCTGTATGCAGCCCTACGGGAGGCAGAAAATCCCCCCCATGGGATCATGCTCTGGGGGGGAGCAGAGGAGGGATGGCAGGGCAGGACTATGGCTCAGGAGAAAGATGGTTTGCTTTTTTCCTCCTTTTTTTTTTTTTTTGGTAAAAATAACGCTAGCACAGGTTTGCTTTCCCAGCCCGACTTGGAACCCAGGCTGCGGTGTGGATACCCTGTGTCTTTATTTCAGGTTGTGCCCATCTCTGAAATGGAGAGCGATAGACGCGAGCGTAACGGGGAGCGCATAAATACCGCTGCTGGACGGGTATTTGGCTAGGTTTCTACTTGCGTGAACCTAATATCTAAATAGTTAGTGCCTGTCATCAAAATGTAAAAATATCCCTGGCTAGGGTGGAATTTATTTTTATAATGTCAACCAAACGCGCAGACATCTAATATCAGGTGTCACATTGTGACTGGGCGATGTGTGTTACTGCTGTCACTCGAAATGCTGTTTTGCCGGGGCTTTTTGTTTGATCATCTTCAAATGTCTCTCTCTCTCTCTGTTCTTCTGATTAATATATTAAAGTCTGGGTGCAGGCAGAGATAGCTGACGGTAGGCAGCACCTGAAATCCCTTTTTAACCACCCTGTCCATCAGCGGCTGGGCGTGAATTCCAGCGTTCCTCCGGTGACTGGCACGTCTGCTGGCTTCCCCGGCCGCGGGGCGATGGGCACGCCGAGGCTTGCAGGGTGCGGCGCGTGGTGGGATGCGGGAGATCTGCAGTGATGTGTTGTTACATTTTTTTATCCCTTTGAAAAATAGGAAGCTGAAAAGCATGTAATTTATTCATAAAGCTTTATTAGGCTTGTGAGGGTTCGCTGAGACGCAGTAGTTAGGGTTGAATCAAGTTTCTCATGACGTGCAGGGTTTTTTTTTTCCCCTTTCTTCACCTAGCTTTGCTGAGACTGAATTAGTCATGAAATTACACATGCGGCAGCAAAAGGTTTTTTTGGGAAGTGTGGGAACAAATGAGCCCGCACTTCTGAGAGAAGGACTTCGAGGAGCCCGGATAGGGTTTGCTGCGTGCTGTCTCCCAAGCTTTATTTTGTGGTCGGTGTCGGTGCGTCAGCTGGCACGCGGTTCTGGTTGCAAGGAAGGAGAGAACGTGCCTTGGACTAGTTGAAGGCTTTGGGCTAAAATTGCCAGGTATCAGTTGCTTATCTGGGGAGTATGTGCTGTTCAGATATCCACTCTTTTGGCATTTCTTCATGGGATGGTGGAGTTTGAGATCCTTAGGGTGGCGAGGAAGGCACACGGTAATCTGAAGGGCACCTACAAGAACACTGGAGAGGGATTTTTTACAAGGGCATGGAGTGATAGGACGAGGGGGAATGGCTTCAAACTGACAAAGGGGAGATTTAGATGAGATATTAGGAAGAAATTTTTCCCTGTGAGGGTGGTGAGCCCCTGGCGCAGGTTGCCCCGAGAAGCTGTGGCTGCCCCATCCCTGGAGGTGTTCAAGGCCAGGTTGGACGGGGCTTGGAGCAACCTGGGCTGGTGGGAGGTGTCCCTGCCCAGGGCAGGGGTTGGAACTGGATTATCTTTAAGAGCCCTTCCAACCCAAACCATTCTACAGTTCTCTGATTCTGAGAATTTATACTGAGGAACTGCAATCTTCATCAAGTTGGTCAGATGCAGATGATGCAGGAGTCGGTGCCGGCGGTGGGGGGTGCTGGAGCGGGGCCGTTGGCAGGAGGGGAGGGGGGTGAAACTCTGGGCTCACCTGGCAGGGAAAGAAATTTTGGAGTTCGAGCGAGAGCCAGTTAGAAAATTTGGGGGCTAAACCTTGGTAAAAGTACCAGGAGAACCACCAAAGCCCGGGGTGAGTTTTATTTAATAGATGTTGGAATTACGGTTGGCCCAGCCTGACGTGGGGGGACGAAGCTGCGTGGGGATGGTTCACATCTCCCTCTCTAGCTCCAGGCACAAAAAGTCCCCCAGTAGCCTAGAGCAGCTGCAGCAGCGGTGGGTTTGATGCAGGCTACCATGAGCTGCCTCCGGCTTGCCAAGAGCCCCGAGGCTCCTGCAGTTTAGGAAACGTAAAAAACCAAACAGACCAACAACCCTCAGCCCAAACCTGCCAACAATATAAACTCAAGACCAGCTTTTAAGAAGTATTTTATCAGGCAGGCACGAAAATCCACTTAGAAATTGGGGCTTAAGGCTGTTTCCAAATAAAAATCAAGTTAACTTGGAAGAAAATAAGAGGCAGAGTAGGACTGACCTTGGAAAAGGTCTTGAAAATAGAGCTTTAGAAATAGTGATGCGAAGGTAATATGTTGCCTTCGTGTACAGCCACAGTCTGTTTATTTGTACCTGTATTGCTGTTCCCCTCTGTATCGCCTCTTCAGAGTGATTCTTGTGTGGTAGGAAGAAATATTTCCACCACTGAACAATATCCAATCCCTGCCTGTATTTATTTTAGGAGCAGGAATCGGTACAAGTATGAATTCGGATCCTATGTTTGGCATTTTAGTTGTCAGCTCAGTATTTACCGTAGGTGCTTGAAGATGCTTTATAAGAAGCTCCGGTGTAGTTTTCCAAACTGGTAAAATGCTTTTCATCACAACCGCCTCCATGGAAATGGAGCCGTATTTTGATTATTTACTAAATGGGCTATAACCTCTGTGTCGGGAGCCGGAGAGCAGCTCTGCTCTTACCGCCGCAGTGCTTGGGCGGTTTATAGCTGTCCCTCCTCGGGAAAGGAAAATGCAGGCAGGCAGCCGCAGAGCTCCCGTCTCTCTCTTTCCTCGTGATAGAAAATGATTTGTCATCCCTGCCCGTTACCCGCTGACAGATGGGGACAGGTAGAGGCGGGGGGAAGGGACCGCTATTTTCACCTCGCTGGATTCTAGTGTTTTTACTGACAAGTTGATTTTTGTGCCGGGAAGACACTGATGCTCTTTGCTGGGAAAGATGATACCTCTGGCCGTGCGTTGCGGTTGAGATTCCCTGGTGGATGAAGAAGTCCATGTCAGGACTCAGCCGTGCCTTATCTCCACGTGAAGCCCCGGCAGGCGTCAGCTTGTCACTGGTTTTTCACAGGATCGGTGCGCGTCTCTGGCAAGCGTGGTTAGGGATCTGCCAGACGTTGGTTTAACACGCTGCGCCGTAGTCGGAGTCCACCCTGGTCACTCTGGGCTCGGGGCCTGGGTGGAGAAAGCCAGACGCGGAGAGCAGCCACAGCATCTCCATAGCTAAAGCGGCTGCGGAGAGCAAGGGCGAGTGGCCATGCATGTTCATAGAGACTCAGCAAAGTTGGGTTTATTTCAGCTTTTCACCAATGGATTTTAGAAAAGAGCCTAAATCCTGAGGAAGGTTCTGCAGCGCTCGTCTTTAGCCTAGCTCTGCTCCCGTTGGACAGAGCCATTCCCACGTTGCTCTTTGCACTGAATTTGTGGAAATTTGAGGTTGAATTTCCACTGCTGTAGGATTTGGACCACACTGATGTTGTCTGGTGAGGTTGCTCCAGATGCTCCTCAGGCGCAGTTTCCCACAGCCCTGCCCACATCCAGGCTGTGGGCATCAAAGGCACCTCCAGCATCCCCAAGACAGGCTGATTTTTCTTTCTGTCACACACTGTGTTTCTTGAGCATGACGCCCATCCCGTAAGTCCTTTAACTTCTCCTGGGCTACCAGCTCTCCATTCTCTGTAGAGAAAAATGTGGCAAAGAAGGCACCCTGACTCTGAATTTTCACCCTTTCCTGCGTGTTGCTCAGGGACGCATCCATTCCTGGCCGTGTTCCCCCCGTATTTTATTTGGAAATGTCTGAACCCCGCTAGGCATGGGGCTCAGGGTGCTTTGCCATCCGTGCTTTATTGGGATAAAATGTGGTGGACGCGTAGCACCTGCTGCCAATGAATCCATGGTCTGCTCTGCCGTTTGCACCATTCTGGGCTCTGGTGAAGATGTTTGCAACACAGATTTGGATTACCTGGCAGTCCTGGCTTTGATGCTCGGGCGATGGTTTCCCTTCATCTCCAACCCCAGAGGTACCTGCGGTGCCGTCCCGTGCATCTCGGCCAGCCAGCCCTTGCTGTTGTGGGGAAGACTGGAGAGACCTTCCCGTAGCAGGAGACATTCTTGGCTGGCTGGGCAGGGGCATCGGGACGCGCCGAAAGGTGGGATCCAGGTTGCATCTTCGGGGTCCATCAGCAGGCACTTGAAGGATGGCGTGGGCCAGAGGCCTGTTGTGTTGGTGTTTGCTGTAGGCTGGCGTGTCTGGGAAGCAAAGGAGGTGGCGTGGGTGATGCCAGCAGGCTTGGCACAGCCACGCTTTGGCTCTCACCCTCCGTGTTCTTGCAGGGAAATAAATTACTTAAGTCCTCTTAAACAGCAGCCATGGGTATGAACAGCTGAAGAAGGATTCCCATAGCGTTTCAAGTGACATATTCCCCTCTGTCCTGCAAGGCACATTGGTTTGCTTCTTTATTGGCCCTCTGGGCCCTGCTGAGTGGAAGCAGCCCTGGGACATCCCTTCCCGTCCCGCATTGCCTGGGCCGTGGTCACGTCTCCAGCACTGAGCATTCATTAACGTGGGGATGATGCATGAGCCGGAGCGGTCCCAGCTCTCAAAGTGCCTGCAGGCTGCAATTCGGTCAGGAATCGCTGAGATGCAGCAAAGTTAGGCCCCCTGAAAGCTGGTTTTGTAGCATCGCTCCCTGGAGGACAACTGTCCTTTGAAGTATTTCTGGGTGTCTGGAACAATAACTCTCTGAAATCTGCCTTCCCCTTTCACTCATCACTACACAAGGTGAGCAGCAGCGCATTTACTCTGTGAATGTGCCTACAATGTCTGGGATATAAATTACCCTATAAAACAAAAAACAGGCTTGTGTCTTCCTAAAAACCAGCTCCAAGCCAAACTGAACTTTGTCTTCTTACAAAAAGCACGCTTGGGAAATGCCAAGAGAAAATTTGACGTGAAATTACGCACCAATAAATGAGGCTCATAATAAACTGAGATGAGGAATGAGGTTTTTTTTCATCCCATTATATTCATAAAGCTTTCAGAAAGCTCCCTGTTCATCATGACTGCAAAGGCGAGGTTATTTTTTTGTCTTTTCATCTGTCCTTTCTTATGAGAAGATGAACTTGTGATGCGGTTGCTGGGGCTGTGGGGGACACAGCTCTCTTCCCTACCTCATCCAGAGCCACAAAGTTGATTTTATCAGTCTCGCCGGCCTCCGGTGACTCCGGCAGGGCAGTAGCCTCAGACCTCTCAGCGGTCCCGTCTCATAGTCACTGAGCGCTGGGTTTTTTCAAGGATAAGACACTCTCTTCGTTGACTACAGATTTCTCCTAGGCCTGAGGATTGTTCGTGGTGAAAATGTAATCAATGCCGTTACACTCCCATGATTTTCAACCAAAAAAGCTTGTCGTTAGAAATTCCCAACCAGCTTTTCGTGTGTTCAGTGTCTCTGTAAGGCTTTGCAGTCATCCTCTCTCAAGGACTTTCAGGTCAAACCAGTTCATTTTTTACAAACGAGAACGCAATTTGCCAAGAGCCCCGTGCTGCAGTCGCAGCCTTGGCTCCGAGAGCCGTTCAAGCCGTATTTCGTTTTCATCTGAACTCCTCAGCAGCGCAGAACGCAGTTAAAAGGCAGCTGACAGCCTGATGGCTGATGGCAAGAAACGGAGACCATCTGCGTTTCCCTGTGTATGTCCGTCCCAGCTCTGCCAACTCAGCAGAAAATTATAGTAACAATAATGGTATTCACGACCAAGTATCGTCCCAGCCCCGTAGCGAGGCCAGCTTCACTCCCAAATTAAGGAAGGCCTTTTACCCTGCCTCCTGCACGTGCCCTTCAAGCATCCCAGTTTTGCTGGAAGACCGTGCATCACCTCCTGGACTCCCCCTTGAACATCCCAGTCCTTTTGAGACCGGTATCCTACTCTTCGGGATTGCTTTGTAGCACTTCCTTTTATGTCAGCTTACGGCCAGCTTTGATGGATTGTGCCGCGTTACGGTCACCCGTTCCTCCAAGAAATTCAGTCCAGCCTGTTTGTATGCCAGTCACCTGCCTCCTGACCTTTTGCTTTTCGGTGTTACTGGGCATGATTTGCCGTTGTGCTGTCACAAGCTCCAGCATGCGGAGCGTACAAAGCAGATGTAAAACACTTAATAAGGATGTTAACGCTTGGTACACATTCATGCCCGGCTCTGAAGCTTTGCAGAAAGCCCTGGAAAGTTTCTGCCTCTGGCAGATCGTGCTGTGTCCAGCCCATGGATTACTTGGATCTGAGCAAATCCTATGTACTTGGGCTTGTTTTCATGTATGTGAAGCTTGATTGGGGTAGGAATCACATTGTCTCATGTTCAGAAAAGTTGTTGGTGTCTTAATGGCAGTGATAGGAAGCATCAGCTTGTTCAGTCGTCTTCTCAAATTAGTTGGCTCACTTCTCCCACAGCTCTTTCAGTACCGGCAGACTTGAGTGACAGCTTCGGTGCGACAAGGAGGAGCAAATTCCCAGCAAAATTCAATGGGAACTAATCATTTGTCTCCTTCAGCCATCCTGGAAAATCTCCTCTTTCCTTTTGTCACTAGCAGGAGCCTGGCGCTGAACGCGTGTCCCTTGATGTGATACCACTTGAGACGCGCCCTGTGCATCATTGAGAATAGCAGTGGAAATAACTCGACATGATTTATGTTTCCCAGTGCATTTATCCTTCAGTCTAGTGTGTCCTTGTGATACTCGATGGAGACTGCCGAGGTGCTGCTCTGTGGGACTCATTTTGAACAGCGTTCACAGCCGGAGCTCCCTGTAAAGCGAATACTATCACAGCAGTGCACTTTCTGGCTTCCCCGTGGTGCGTTAATTATTCATAGCAAGCCTATTGCCTCATGCATGACCTAATCGCTATGATGCACGGCTGCCGTAATGCACGAAAGGTAGTTAACCCCAGTAACACTACACACAGTTTTCGTTCATCTCCTTGGCTTCAGGGTTTTCCCGGCCGTCCCAGGGCGAGGGAAAGCGTCGCAGCCTGCCCTCTGCTCTGTGGGCTGCCTCCTCGGCAGATCCTCGCGCTGCTATTAAGCTGCCAGCCAAATCCCATCCTCGGATTCCGCCAGAGTTTGGGTGATGGGCCAAAACTTCCTTGGCTTTGCCTAAAATCTCACCCACTGAGGTATTAGATACCATGGAACTAAAGTATATATTAGGGTTTTTTTCTGCGCTCGGGGCTTTAGCAATATTTTCAGCGTCAGTGGTTAGAAGCAACCGGTACAGGAATCTGGTGAGGCCGATCGGAGAATAAAATGAAATTCCACCTTTGACTACCCAGGCTGTGATCCAGCAGAGCGTTTAACTTGCAGGCACCTGGGCAGTCCTCTTAACTTCTGTGGCACCGTCGCGCCTGCTTGAACGTAAGTGCTTCTTAAGTGCCTTTCTGGCTTGAGGCCTCTAGAGCTGCACTTCAGCCGGAAGGGTTAACATTTTCGAAACATAATTTTTCACTGCAAGAAGGTGGTGTTTCTCATCCTGCCCCCCCCTCCAAACAGTTCTTCCATTTTATCAGCTAATTAACTCACCTAGCTTTAAAATACAAGCGCGTCCTTCTTGCATTTTGTCGTGTGTCACCACCTTCTAGAGAGTTACGATGTCTCCTTTGCACAGAAAATACGGGGAGAAAACATCAGGAAGTAAACTAACCTGTTCACTAAATAAATTTATACCTAAAGCTGCAACAGCACACCCATTATTTCATATTCATCCACAGACACGAGATACGTATTAATTAACCGAAGTACTGCTAGTGGGCATATGCAAATGAAGCCGCATCAATCAAGCCGAGATCACCCTNCTTTTTTTTTTTTTTTTTGCATTCTTACTTTATTAAGAAATACTGCTTTGTGCTGACTGCGGTTCCTTAATATCAGATCTGTGCCTTGAAGCTCAGTGCTAGGACCGAAAAGAGAAAGAAAATTAGAATTTCCCAGCGCTGCAGCAACGGCTGCAAATAATGCAGCTTATAATGAAGAATTCATCTGTAATCCCATAGAGGAGATAACTGTCTAGATCTGCCTCAGGCACAAAGGAGCCAAGTTTATTTTTGTAGAAGGTGCTTCATTCTGTCAAAGCAGCAGAGTTAAATGGAGAGACTCAATTAGATATAAATTCACATTTGGACTAAATATATCTAACTTAATATGTAAAATAGGGGGGTTAAGTCTATAGCTCTGCTTTTCCAAGACACGAGGTGATAGCAATACCCGAAGCAATAGATAACAAAGGATTTCCCGCGCCGGCCTGCTCTGTGCTCACTTTAGGAGGAAGATGGTCCTCGGTGGTGTCACCCTTCCCCGTTCCCGGGGGGCCGGGGGCCAGGACAGCAGGTGGAGCAGCACCTCCTGGGTGCCTCGCCCCGAGCAGAGGCCCTGGGGATGCTCCCCTGCGTCAGCTCTGAAATGCTTCAGGTCTTTGCCCGGCGCTTTGCGTGTCCGTGTGCTGCACGTCTCCCACACCACGGGAGGCGGGTCCCTGTCTGGAGGAGAAGGGAGGGTGATAGTCTCATTGCTGACCTGTTGGGCTCGGCAGCCTGCTTCCAGTATCTCTTTTCTCTTACTTGTTGCTTTGGCATCATTCAAGTATCGATTGTGCCAAGGGCGTATCGGTGTTTTTGTAATTGCTTCGGAGGATGCATTTTGTTTGCTTTCCAAATGAAGGATCTAAGCTGGATATTAAATGGTGAGCCAGGACTGTGGGGAGGTGCTGTAACCTTTCATGTTTAAGAAGAGCCAACGTTAACATTGCTGGCAAAGACACTGTGAGTGGTGATAAAACCCCTTACTGTATGGTCTTTTCCATCCACAGATGTCGACGCACTCACCAAAGGCAGGTAACTCCTGGTACTCTCCTTTTGCTGATGGGGTCCTCTAGCACAGATGTGTCTGCGTTAACCCCAAGCGCTCTGTGTGCCCCCGGTGCCTGCTCATTTTGTCCCTGGAGCTCTGGATGGAGAGAATTGGTCCAAATCCCGGGCGTGAAACATCCCTCTGTGATTTTCCTTGGGTCCCCTGTGCTGGCAGGACACATCTACCTCTTCCCAGTCGCCTCCAGTGAGCTCCAGGAGAGTAAATCTAAAGCCACTCCTGAGGCTCAGCCATTGCCCCTCCGGTGGGTCTGATTTGGTTGACTTGGCGGCTGGAGAGCTACAAACAAACACGAAGGAAGTTTGCATCCAGAAGTAAAATGTTTCCTTTCTCCTTCCTGGGGTTTGCCGTTTAAAAACCATATAGATGTACAGATTTACATCTGTTTTCTATTCAAAACCTTAGCTTTTGCCATTTGTACTTGAAACTCTGTGTGGGTCTGCAAAAAGCTCATGTTCCTTATTGGATTTTTCCAGGATCAGGAGCCTGGGCTTTGGCTGTGAACGTTACGAAAACATTCCTGTAGCTGTAGTTTCTGCTCAGCCAGCTCCAGATCCCGTAATACCTCACCGTGCTGGTGAACTCGGATTTGGGCAAGCTTTGTTTTCTCCTTAGCTGTCCTTGCTCTGGTGGCATCTCCAGTGGGTGCTCAGCAGTAGTGAGTCACAGGAGATGACACATGCTGCCTGCCCCAGGGGTCCCGCTCTCGCCTGCTTTAATGGCCGGCACAGATGTCTCCATTCAACACGATTTGAAAAACCCAGAGCTGAAAAAAAAAAATAAGGCAGTTTTCGGATCTGCCAGCCACCTCTTGCACTGAGCTATCCTGACAGCCCCCAGACCCTTCTGGTCCCACCAAGGACTCCTTGCAGCCGTACCCAAAGCCACAAGCAAGGGGCGGTGTGTGGCCGTGGGACCCAGAAACCAGCAGATGTTGCCAGAGCACCCAAAAGGGTGACCAGCCACATTGTCCATCCCGACCCCCTTCACAGCCCTTGCTACCTACATTATCAGAAGGTTCCAACCACGTTTCTAGTCCAAGCTCATCACAGCTACCAAGTCCCCAGTAGTTCTCTTGCGTTTCTGCTGCCCAGGCAGGGAGGAACGGCTGCCCAGCGTTGGGGCTGTTGACGTGCCGTGGTGATACTGGCTCTGCTCGCTGCCCAGCCTTGCTCCTCGCCTGCCTGTTCATCCCATGCCATCCTGTCAGAGCAGTGGCATTGCTTCCCACTGCTTTACTTCAATAACGAGCGTGTGTAGCCTCTCTCACTGACCGTATCTGCTTTACTTGGACTTGACCTCTTGGCCAAAGGTTTGGTGAACCCCCATGTCTGCATGCAGTGCCCCCATCTTGTCTGATGATGTATCTCCATGTGCTTCTAAGGCCGTGGAGCAAAGGCTTCAAAATACAGAAGACTTAAAAATTATTAAGAAAACAAACCTGTCTGATCCCTGCCTCAGAGGTGGCCGTTACTCAGGTTCGTACGAGCTGCAGGAACAGCACGCAGACCGTTTGAAGCAGGACATCTTAATGGTAATTTTTGCTGACAGTCAAAAATCAGCCAAGTGAACCATTTTAAAAGGCTTTCAAAACCGTTCATTGACATCATCTGCTGCTTTTGTCAAATACACGAAAGAGTGTCTTGTCATGTCTTTTGTCTCATTTTTACAAGAGTTATGGTGTCTATTTAGATTATATTACAGGAGCAAACAGTTGTTCAGGGATTATCGTTTGTATGATACAAGGAGAATATGCAAGAACAGTAACAGGGTGGTTATGTTCTCAGCTGAAACTGCTAATAATTTTAGGATTTTTTCCTAACATATAAGCTTAACAGTGACTAAAGCTGCATGCAGTGTTGACTCTGGTCCCCAGTATGAGGAGGAGCTCATGGGGGAGAATTTCTGGTGAGTGAAGTGTCTTTTTTTTGTCTCCCCAGGAGAGGTGGGGGCCCAGAGGCAGATACGGATTTAGCATATTTTGAAGTCTCTTTGCGGAGCAGGTTTTGTTGTTCTGGTGCGTGGTTGGTTTAACAACCCGGTGACACGGAGCTGTGTCCCCACGGAGGGCAGCGTGGCCCCTGCGGGTGGCCTGCGGCAGCGCTCCCCGCGGTGACGGGGGGGGGACAGGAGGAAGGTTCGGCGTGTCCTGCTGTGGGCCATGTGGGCAAGACCCCAACTCCATTGAGAGGGAAACGCTTCTGACCAAACCGTGTGTTGCTGGGGCAGAAGGTGGCGCGGGTCTGCCCGTCTCCTTCGGGCCTTCCGTGCCTCCAAACGCTGCTCTTCTGCATCGAGATTTACACGTCAGGGCACGGAACTTGCCTGTACGTTCTGCTTCTGTGTCAGCCGGAAAGTGCCTCTTGTTTCTAAAATATCTGTTGTCTTTAAAAACATTTGCAGCAACTGTATTTTCATTTTTTTGTGTGAGGGACACTTAGGCACTGAATCGCTCCTCTCCTCCCTTCTTCTCCGCATCTTTCTGAACAATAACATTGAGAAGTACCTCCCTAAAAACGGAGTGCCCCGGGGAAGGCCGTGCCTGGGCTGCTGTGATTTCATTGGGTCGGGGGAAAGGCCTCGCTCGCGGCGTGGCGGTCTGCGTGTTTAATGGATTTGCTTGGCTCTTTCTGTGACACATATAAAGGGAAAAATGTGTTTATTGGTATTAAATTTCGAAGACCTGTAACGTTTAAGAGGGAGATATGTTCAGTGCTTTTGAAAATGTGGTAGGAAATGGGGAATTGTCAGTTTTGCTGTCTTTGCAGAAGTTCTCTCAGCTTTACTGACCAGGCTTCTGCGATGCAGTTATAATCCAAGTCCTAAAAAACTGAATGCGTAATAAAATACCTATGGCATGTCATCATTTTCGGTTATATTACTGTAACCGGTGTATATATCTAAAGGCAATCATCGCTGTGAAGGAGGGAGGGAAATACAGAGAGAGCTTTAAATTTCTTTAGACGTTGAAACATCTGAAGGAGGATCTATAGTGGTAATATACAATAAACCTCTTTTTTTTATCCTCTCATAAAATTGTATCTCTCTTCCTTTTTCTCCTAAAGTTGATCTGACTTTCCAGTATGCAGGCTGCGGCAATAAATCGATGATTAACTAAACAACAGGTATTCATAAAACTCCTTGTTTTACAGCAGCATTTGAAGCAGTGCGCAGTACGTGCTCTTCAGGCAGATACACGCACCGTAGGTACATTGTGTGGACTGTAGAGAAATGAATAGGCGTATCCGGTAGAGCTCGCGTTCAGTTGTACTTATCCTGCTGCTGTCAATCCGTGTAGGTTTATGGAGGGGAGAGGAGCAGTATTTTTTTACAGCTGCAGGAGACCTGGCCCGAGGCTGAAGATCTCCGGGCATTGCGCTGAGGGAATGATACTGCTTCCACTGACTTTTTCTGGCGTGAGAGCGCATCTCAAGAAGTGCAAATGATTCCCCCCCCGAATTCCCATATTTCAATTCCAGTTAGGAGTAAGTCCTGGGGCATTTTGGGACCAGCTGCTTTCATTACTGGAAAGCATTACCGGAAAGGAAAAAGGAGAACTTTATTCTAAATGAGCTGCGTGTAGGGGATTATTCTCATTGAAAGCATTTAGCTCTTGGCAAATGTGTATCATGTAAACAGAATAGATTGTAAAGAATATCTGATAATGTCGACTGAAGAGCATGAAAAGCCCCGTGTACAAATGCTCTTGATAATCACCTGGAAGGGTCTGTGGCTCTCAGAAGTAAACACACGTGCAGGCTTCTCTGTTGGCATTACTTCAGAGGCGTTTGGTGCGTTAAATGTAGAAGTATCGTTATGGTTGACCCACACTTGATGTAGGGTCGTACGTGCCCCACTGATTGCTCTGCTGGTGCCCATCCTTTTCTTTATGAAACTCTGTTCTCTGCGTGGGGAGTTGTGGATTGGTGTTACAGTGGCTCGTCGTGGGCACCTTCTGAACACATCATCTCTGTGTCAGCGGCAAATGAAAAGGCAACAAAACCGCGGGCATTTATCAGGAAAGGAGCTGAGAATAAAGGCGAGGACATCGCTGTGGCTGCCCACACCCTGAACTGTGCTGTGCAGCTCCTGGAGCTGTCTCAAAAATGATGATGTAGAGATGGAAATGGTTCGGAGGAGGGCAGTGAGGGTAATGGAGGGTACGAGAGGGCTCCTGCGTGGGGGAGCGCTCGGTGGAGAGGGTGGCCGCAGCCTGGATAACGGAGGAGCACGTGGGAAAGCTGCAAAATCAGAAGTGGCACAGAGCAAGTGAGCGGAGAGTTGGTTCTTCTTGGGCCCTTTCAGTGCGGCACTTACCGAAGGGAGCACAGAGGTGTTTGAAAACACTGAAGAAGGCGCTTCTTCACACTGTTTGTGGGCACTTGGCTGCTAAAACTTCACTTGCTTGACAAGTGCCTGTGTTAATTAATGGTCGAAAAATCTACTGAGGGCTATAAATTTAGAGAGACTGCTTCCGGCTCTAAATGCGACCCACGGCTCTGCCTGGGGGTGGGAGCGCGCTCTGGGGCAGCATCGCTACACGTTTCTCCTCTTCACCAAGCACCGTCTGTTGGCCACATCCAGCTTCCCTCCTCGTCTCAAAACCTTGGCCTGAATGAGGCTGAAAGCAAAGAGATTGACTCCTGAACGTCATCCTCGCTCAGCTTATTCCAGCCCCACCTATTTCCTTCTTGTTTTACTGTGCCTGCGAAAGCGGTGCCACTGGGGGTGCACCCGGCTGGGGCCGTGTGATGCTGCCGTTGATGCTGCTGCAGCTCTGGGCTTCTTAGTTGAAGGTTCTCCTCTTGCATCTCTTGCAGGAAAATCCTAGAGGGGAATGCGTGTCCGTTACAATGAGAAGAAAGAGCACTTGGAGTGATTCATCCCGCTTAAGTTTAACGCCTGCGGTGGGAGTTGGGATAAATGCCTTAGGCTGGGTGCCTACATTTTGGATCGGGGAGAAGAGATGCATCTCGCAGTCCTCAATTCACCTCTGTTTGTGTGGCCTCGCTTCGCAGCTCGTGTGTGTTTATAGGACAACTCTGGGAAAGCCATAAAGCACAGAAGCTGCACGCAAGTTTACAGCATGTGATTTCCAAGTTGTTTCCGCGCCCCGCCGCCAGCTAAATCGTAATAAGTAGGGAAAGCGCTCAGCAGCAAGGCAGGATTTCTTCTGACAGAGCAAATCAGCTCAAAAATCTCCTTGCAGGAGAGGTTAAGCACAGCAGACCCAGATCTGTCAAAACTACACTCGTTTCATCATCAAGGCAGACAGCGGCCTCTCTCCTGCTGTTGGGAGTGCAGTATTTGTTAACCCTTTACCCTCTTCCTTTCTCAATCCGTGTCCTTTAATCACCTGTTAATCAGATTAGCGTGCCTGACTTCATCCTCCTCATCGCTCCTCTTCTTGCCAGCCCATCGGAGCCGGTTGAAAGACAGCATGGGCAGATATTACAGATTTTTCTATTTGATTTTTTTCCTGCCGTTGCTCCTCATTTGACCCTTCCTTGTACATCGCTAGCAGAGATGCTCGAAGATGATACCTCTTTCCTTTTGCGCAGATACTGCATTTGGCACTCCTGTTCTGCAGCGAGGGCTGACGCGTCAGCGCTTTCATTTTAAACCACTTTAGGGAGGTTTAGATGGGCCATAAAAATGTGTGCTATCGGAAAGTTGATGTACAGGTAGCTGGGACGTTCACGCTGGCATTGATGAGTTGTGGAGATGCAGTTGATGGAGTAGACATCTCAATTGCGATTTCTGGCACTGCTGTTATTGCCAAAATTTGTTTTTTCCCATGAACAGTAGGTTAGAAAGAAGACAAAGAGAATTAATGTATCAGCGGAGCTTAGGTGAAAAAAAATCACCGCCGGAGACATTTATACTCTCCAGAAGAGCGGCTTTGAGAAATTGTCCCCACGTTAGAAAAGGTGTTTCTCTTCAAAGAGTAATTGAAATGTTGCTTTAAAAAAAAAAAAGAAAAAGAAAAAATACTGAGGGATGCTTGAAGTGTAGCGCAGCAGCTGATATCTAACTGTCTCGGGGCTGCGTCAAGGAAAGACAGGTCGTGGCGGCCTTAACACCAGCAGTACATGAGAAGTCCGAAGCCAGCAAACACGACACCGTGAGCCTGAACCATCAATGTGAAACGGTTCCTGCCTTCCAGCACACAACGTGACAGTCAATCCACTTATCTTAAATACTTACTAACACGCTGTACTAGAGCCAGACACTTCACACCTAAGAAAACCGATTGCTGCTTCTTCCTTGTTTATCGTCTCAAATACAAGTTGAAGTTCCTAAAGCTCATCCAGCGCTGGACCATCCTGTGCCGTAGCTGATACATCACTTGCTTTGGGTAACCGGCTCTGGCCCTGGTCTGGCAGGGAGGATTTGGGGATTGCTCCGTGCTGGGCTTTGCACAGGGAGGACCTGCAAGAAAAGTCTGATTCCCAGACTGTCATTACCTACTTTTTCTTTTCTGCGTCAGGTTCTTTGAAAGGCAATGCTATTTAAAGACAACAGATGTTCCTCCCGAGCATGTACAGATACCAAACACGTTTCACGGTGTCTTGCCTTGCAGTTCCTGCACGTTGCATAAGAATTGCTGCTTAAATTATGGTCATGTCCTGGAAGTGGTGTGATCATATCTTAAAGAAGTGAGCTAGCTTATTTCTCCATAAACATGCGCAGGGCAGCAGGTAATAACTAAAGTTACTAGAAAATGTCCATTTTTCTGCTCTCATGCTTTTTGAGCTGATCCGCAGTGAGTTCCCTGTAGGCAGAAAGCGGCAACTCCTTGGTGTTAAGTAAGGGGAAATCTTAAAATATAAAATAAATCCACCTCTTTTTGTGACTTTTGCAAGTATAAAAAGGGAGTCTTTATTGAGGCGTTTTCCTGTTTCTCTTGGTTACCATCACAGTAGGTGGAAATTTTCTGTTGAAGTGGGATGTCTGGATCTCTGGGATCTTTATTGTTACTATCGGCACGTCCTCAGATTGGAGTATTGCTGAATTTAGGCAACCGCAAAACCCAACTTTATTGCTGAGACCCTGTTTGACGATGAAATAAGTGGCGATGAAATAGCAGCGATGAGCACCATGAATTCCTGAGCGTGGAAACACAAGGCCTCGCACCACGCAAGAAATCTTCTGAGCATCCAAGAACACGTTCACAGGCATCATTTCCAGGGTGGGGACCTGCAGCCAACGCCACCTTCTTCGTTTTGCTCTGCTCTTCTCCTTCTGAGATGCTTTCAACAGGCAGCAGAATGAGATGTGGACAGGCAGATGGTTTTCCAGTTGGCTCGTCCTCGTGAGAGTTGTCCTGGCCTTCTGCTGGTTGTGGTATAAATGTTTCCAATAAATTGAGTCGTGTGACATCAGCTCTTGCTCTGCTCTCAAGGTTTTTGGAAGATCTGTGATTGTGCCCGCTGACGATACAGAAAACAATCGCCCTGGCTGAGGATGCTTTCATCATTTGAAAACGTATTTTCCCGAGTGTTTCATCCATTTTCTGTTTTGATAATTGCTGCTGCTTTGAAGTAATGCTTGGGGATGGCATCTGAGTCAGACCACCGGTCCCGGTGGAACTGAGCCTTCCTTTTAGCTGTACGATTGATGCTGATGATAGTAGTAACACTTTGCAATCCTCTAGGTCAGATTTTCTGTAGGAGCTTTGCAGAGTCCTTTCCAAACCTGTGATCTGGATACGACAAAGGCATTAGGTTAGGCTTGGCGCTTGCTGAAGTCTCCAGTGCCTGCTGGTTTCTGTGGAGTGTGACTGGCGTCTGTTCTCCCAGCTTTGCGTTTTGCAACACCCGGGCCATGCCGAGGTGCGGGGCTGCGCTCAGGACCCCCAACTCCTCCTCTCCGGACTCACGGCATTGCTGGAGGATTCTCAGGTGGGCAGAAGCTGTTGAACTCCTCAGGCTGCCAGAGAGTGGTCTGCAAAGGGATTAAATGCACGGCCTGATGGTGGGACCGCAGCACAGCGAAGGCGCATCTCAGCCGGCTCCGAGAAGCCGAAGGCGGCTCTCCCCAAACGGCCCTGTGGCACCAGTACCCCCCGCTCCCGCGCCGGGCTGCCCTGCCCTCCTGCTGCTTCGGCTGTTCTCCGCAACGCAGCCTGAGCAGGTGTCATGGTTTGAGAAACCTGTAACGATTTATTGTCGTAGAATCATAGGCTGGTTTAGGTTGGAAAGGACCTTGAAGATCATCCAGCTCCACCTCTCTGCCCTGGGCAGGGACACCTCCCACCAGCCCAGGTTGCTCCAAGCCCCGTCCAACCTGGCCTTGAACACCTCCAGGGATGGGGCAGCCACAGCTTCTCGGGGCAACCTGCGCCAGGGGCTCACCACCCGCACAGGGAAAAATTTCTTCCTAGTAATTGTCGTTTAGACAATCATTCTATCACCCGGTGACCCCGCCTGGCCCGGGAAGAAAAAAAACAGGAAACCCAGGGGCTGAAATATAAACAGATTTAATAGAATAA
>RSEF01000019.1:1097907-1132144 GCA_003993805.1 Himantopus leucocephalus | reverse complement strand
GCAGGGGGTGGGACCGGGTGAGCTCCAGAGGGCCCTTCCAACCTTGATCAGTCTGGGATTCTGTGAGTCTGTGACTGGTGAGAATGAATCCCCAAATTGCAGGATTTTTCATGGAAATGGAGTTCTTGGTACCTGGCAAGCCCGCCCCAACTGGGCTGTGGCTCCTCGGAGGGATTTCTGCTGGAGACCTCTGTCCTGCCCCATCCTTGCTGGAGCCAGGCAGGGCTTGGGCGCCTGGCCAGCACAAAGCCTGGGGCAAGGCTGGGGTTTAGGTAGCGGATCGCCCCAAATACCTTCAGCAAGGTTTTCTTATAGCGAGAGGGTGTTGGAGAACTGGCGAGCGCGCTGGTCTCTGGGAAAGCTGAGTCATCTCTCTCTCTGGCGAAGGCATCTATCTCAAAAGTAATTATACCGAGATGAAAACAGTCAGTGACAAGCTCTGTACCAGCAGTTTGACTTCAGATTCTCATTTCATGCCGCAGAAGGATGAGTAATTCTAAATAGCTCTAAAGACATTTAAAAGCACCCAAACCATGACAGACAGAATATAGCAAATGAGAACAAGGTAAGTTATTATATGCTTTGTGAGCATATACAAAGCTCTATTATCACTCGTACACTGATACACACGTTGTCGTTGTGTGTGTGTACCTCTAACGTGCCTCTCCGGTGCAGGGCAGGTTTGGTGACACCGAGCCTGACCCTTTCTCTCCCCGGCGGTGCCGAAGGCTTGGGCAGCCTTGTGGGCTCGGAGCTGGGTCAGGTAGTGATGGAAGAAGATGTGCAGCTGCTCCGTCGTGGTGCTGTCAGCAGGAAAGCGCGTAGTCAAAAATATGGGGGAACCATTTGACAGCGGAAGGAGAGTCTTGCTCTCTACCCTCAGAGAGAAAGTTAAAAATACAAAGAAATGCCAAGGGGGCAGGAGGAGAAGCCCAGCCTGGCCCTGTCCGGGCTGTCCACGGCAATAAGGCAGATGCGAGCGTCCGGGCAGGCTTTTTCGCTGCCTCCAGCACGATGTGCGTAACTGCGCTTCAGAGCATCTGTCGTTCATCTCGGTGGCCGGTGCGGCCCAAACCACGACACGTGTGCTCGGGCTCGCTTGTGTGCAGGAAAGATCAATGGGCGGCTTCTAGTTAAACTAACGAAGCAGAGCTGAAAGGCACTTTTCAGACCCAGAGCCTCAGAGGAGCAGATCTTTTTGCACCTGAATGCATCTTTTTAATTAAAATAATAATAATAATAATAATAATATTTTACCAGCATATTCTGATTGCAGTCTCAGCCCCGGTAGGTGATGATGGCATTGGCACCTCCCAAACCAACCGCTGCCGGGTTCGGCGTGTGGGACCTCGCTTAAGGCTGATTTAAAGCCTGTCGAAGTGGATGGAAGCATTTCCATTTTCCTTTAGGGACTTGGCTCACACTTTACAAGTTTAATTTGAAGTGGAGCCGGAATGTGGCCCAGGCTTCATTTCAGAGGGAATTTGGTTGAAATTCTTTTCATTGCTTTAAGATCTACAGTGACTTTAAGGCTGCCCGGTGACTTACAGGTGAAATCAAATAAAATATCTTAACATGCTGGTGTGACTTGCAAAACCATGAATAAGCGTTGGAGCAGCACTTCTCCTGCGTGACCTCGTGAGAGCGGAGGGACGCATCAAAGGCAACCCCTGCCCGCCCTCCGAGGCCACAGCAATGGGCACTCTTTCCAGCAGATGGTTCAGAAAAATTTGATGACAGCCATCTGGGAGCAATCAAGGTGGGATCTTCTGCTGTTATGCTTTGTTTCCATCTCCTGTGGTTTTGTGCGTTTACAAGGAATTGCTATATTTGTCATTTGAAAATCATACCAAACCCAGGAATGCTGATGAATTAGGCACTAATAACAATTGGAGTTGAAATCTAAACAAATGAATGAGAAGTGAGTCATAATGTCGTCATGACCTGAAGACACAGCGCTGCTCATTGTCTCTTTTCTTTGACATTATTCACTTTATACATTCCAGTTTCCAAAACTCATTATTTCCATTTGGGTTTTCAAATGCAGTTCAAAAAAAGCCTGAAAAGTTTCCAGAACTGAAGTTAAAAAATGCGGTAGTTAATGAGAATGTTTTGTTTTGCTAAATCTGAAATTTTGCTCCATTCACAGCTTTCATATTTATTATAATTTCTTACAAATTTTGAACTTAATGCAAAACCAAAAATACAGACACTCTCCATTCTGATGAGCTCTAAATGAGGCTTGATCCATTATTTTGCAATGCTACATTTCCTTTTTGGCGGCATTTCATTGAAACCACCATATTCCAGATTTTTAAGGAAAAAGTTTTTAGATGCTTTTGACTCATCTCTCTTTTCAGATACGGCCAGACCTTTATATACTGAATTCACAGCAAATACCTGTAAGGTAAAAGTGCGAGAACACGGCGGGGCACGTCCCATCCCTGTCCTCCGTGTTCGTGGTGCAGTGGAGTCTCCCAGAGCAAAACGCAGTGCGCGCGTGCCGGAGAGCTGGTCTTAAAAACGTGGTCCCGTGCTGCTGCTCTGGGCTTTGTAGCCTCTGCCATGCATTTGAAAGGAATGAAATAGAAGTAGCTGCTTCAGCAAGAAAGGTATTAGTGCCGGTGCGCCCTTGAATGGCAAGCCTCGTATTTGGAGGCAAAAGCTGAAATGAGACATTTTCCATTTTATGATTTTGTCTGTGGAGAAAGTCCTTTTAATCTCAATTTAATGAAAGCTGGCTCAAGATGCGTAAGTGACTGTGAGTGCTTGGAAGAGGAAGGAGTAAATCTTGAAGTGGGCTCCAAAGCCAGATGAATCTCTTCTTTAGATGAGGCAGAATTTGGAACGTGGCTGGGTAACCGCCATACACTGATGTGTTTGTGAGTACGTGATACTTCATTTAGATAAATGGCTTAGGAAATACTTCATATACACGGTGGAAAATGTGGCCGAATAAATTAGCTCAGTGACAGTTCCATCAGGAGCACCCATCTTTTTCAGTCTCTCAAACCAAGATAACTGAGAACAGTCGTTAATTGTTTACCATTAATGGGTGATGACTTTCATCCTTCACTCCCGCTGAATGCCAGGGATTGCTTTTTCCGCAGCACAGCCTTTTTCCACAGCCAGAGCATTTTGAATATTTGATATGGAAGCACCCACCCACCCCACCTGGGCATCAATAGCTGCTGCTGGGACTTGCTCTTGTCCTTCACCGGTGCCTCACTAAAGTCCATGAGGCACCAGAAGGCCCTACACAACAGGTCCCATCGCCCTTCCCATCCCTGGTGTGCCAGCATGTTGTAACAGATGACTTTCAATATATTAGGCCAGCTGAGAGAGGGGACAGGAATGTCCCCTCCATGGACCAGGGCCATCTCAGAAGCTGTGGTGCCCTGGCCTGAACTAGATGTATCTCTAAGGTACTAGATGTATAAGCAGATGTGTACCAGGAACTTGGCCAGGTGGGTGGATGACATCATGAAGGACCTTAAACTTGCTCATTTCTGAGGACGTAATGTCTGATGGCAGAACTCTTTTGTCCCACGAGGTAGGATGGTTAATGCTGGCCGTTAATTTCCAGGTGCGGAAGCCTGCCTCGCTGTGCCCTTGCTGGGAGCAGCCATGAGTACTTGAGAAGCAGCAGGGCTTTTGCTGGCTTTCTGTCCTGGTCCGAAACAAAGAGCTTGTTGCCTCTGGGTGTTGATGCCACCGAAGTCCTGCATCCTGGGAAGTCCTCTTCTGCTGAATTGCTTCATTGTAGAGGCAGAGCGTGGCCAAACACAACAGGACAGCCCTGTGATGGCGCAAGTGGTGCTGTGCCATCCTAGTTGCACCCACGTCACGCGGGCTCCTGTTTGTCCATTTCCTCCCATACATCCTTTGTCTGGAAACTCTCGCTCTTCATCTTCTTCCCATGAAACCACACTGCCCACATCTTCTCAGCTGCTCTCTGGAGACAGCTGATGTGGAGGAGCGGTGGTAGCACTGAGTGAAACGCGGCTGCGTCAGCCAGCCCTCCTGTAAGAGAGCTGCTTATATGAAAGAAATTCAGGCTATTCCCTGGACTCTTTGTGCAGACACGTAATAAAATGAAAAGATGGTCTGCTGTCCAGGCAAATGTAGTAGAGCTGCTCTGGCCTTGCATAGCGAAGCTGCTCAGAAGGAGCAAAGCCCCCAAAGTCAGCCAGTGCTCAGCAATCTAGAGCTTTGCTGCTTCTCTTAGAGGCCAAAGGATAAAGAGGGAACATTTTTAGAGAGACCAGACCTTCTTCGTGAGACGGCATGCTCTACTCTAGGCAAAGGATAACAAGTAAGGTTTTTTATTAAAAAAATACCCTTTCTTTGTTGGTGTCAGCTCAAACTGAGCGTAGGCAGTCTCATGCAGCCGAGGAAGACAACAACCCTGTGTAGTGGGGTTGTCTTGTATCCCATAAAGCCCCATCACATTAAATGCCATCAGAGCCCTCTTCTGGCAATGGCCTGAGGCAAATTAGTTGGCGAGAGATGGGAAATAAAAGCACAGATGGTGATGTTCAAGACATACCATGGTCACGACATGCAAGAGCCCTGGCCTGGCTTCTGTAGGCGCTTAGAAACAGTGTGCTGCTCCCCATGGCTGCTCCTGGAAAAAAATACAAAATTGAATCTGCAGACAGTTTTCGTATACAAAGACTTTCACCTCTTTCTCAGGGAGTCCTTAAGCCACAGGTTTCCTGAAGCTGGGAAGGACCTGGGGGCAGGTGTCACCGTGTGCTTGCTCTGTTCTCATTCTCATCCATGGATACCAGCACATGGTTGCCATTGGAGAGGCCAGTCTTAGTGTGTGTGCAAAGCCAGCTTGTTGTCGTCGTCTTTACGCCGCGTA
Organism: Himantopus leucocephalus; assembly: GCA_003993805.1. NCBI lineage: Eukaryota > Metazoa > Chordata > Aves > Charadriiformes > Recurvirostridae > Himantopus > Himantopus leucocephalus. The sequence goes on along the minus strand of RSEF01000019.1, from coordinate 1,127,274 downwards.
GATAAGGCATACGTCCCTGTAGTGCTAAGGATGTGATTTTCCCACCGGGGAGACACTGTTGGACTCCGCACTTCTGGGGCCACGGGAGCGTGGAGTCACGGCACACTCCAGGTGATAAGGATGCCTGGAGTCAATGCAAAAGCGCAGTCAGACTGACTGCCTGGCGCGGGGGTTGCTGTCTGTCTGTCTCGTCAGATGTGCGTGGTACTCCCCGTGGTGCCTTCAGCCTTTGCAGGATGCCCAGCTGGGCGTTCATAACGCTGCTGGAGGTGTCCACAGCCAGAGCAGTGTGGGCCACGAGGGAATGGGTGGGAACGCACGTAGGACGTGAATGGCATCACGTTGGGCAGCCCGAAGTGCAGCCCAATTTTGGCAGACTTGGAAAACAGCAATTCTGACTTAAAGATGAATTTCTACAGCGAGAGTCTGTTTTGTGTGCTGTTCCAGGCTTCAGCTGAAACAGTAGAAATATTCTCCCTGGAAATGTCTGATTAGAACATAATCACCATTTTCATACTTGCTGGTGCTTTTTGAGTTACAGAGAATGGTAATTGGTTTCTTCGTGTTAGAATAAAATATCTGAGTATGTGTGTTTGTAAGTATGGATACGTATAAATAAATGAAAACTTTAATTGTTTTTATCAATGTGCTTCATTGGGAAAAAAAAATTCCTTATGAGCTCTTTTTATGGCTCTCTAATAGCCATTCGGGTGATGGTCTGTCTGAAAACAGCATTGTGGGATTGTATCACTTCCACCGCAGTTATTTCTAATCGGCAAATCAAGGACAAGAGGAGTCAGGCAAGAACGGATAAGGACTGTGCTCCTGTTATTAAAATGCAATCTTGAAATTGTCCTGTGCTGGGTGGAATGTGGTGCCGCTAACCAGGCTCGCAGTACCTTTTGCAGGGATTGAGGGCATCGTTAGTCGATAGAGGGTTTGGTTGGGTTTTCCAAGGGGTAAATGAATCAGTGATTTTAAAAAGGGATGTAATATGAAAATAGAAACAAATGGGTATTAAGCGATCTTAAACAACTATGCATTTGGGGACTTAAAATTGAAGTTTTTAAAATCTATTAAATATTTAGCAAGACTTTTATACGTAACAGGACGAGGGAAAGCGTAGAAGTGTGGTAACCACAGGAGTATCAAATGCTGTGTCACAGCGTCCGATCAGATTGAACTCGTGACAGTGTTAGTGTATGTTTTGACCGCTATCTCTATTCTGCACGTTTCATGCAAAATAAATAATATTAGTTCCTAAACTTTGTAAATAAATCAATGAAGTGAGCCCATGACCCGCTCAGAGGTGTTTTGATTTGCTTTGATCCAGAGACTCCAGGTGAAGCTCCTGCAGCTAAGCTGTAGAGCATTTGGGGAAATGACCGTTCTCACCAGCTTCCAGCACAGTTTAATTCACGTGAGAGATTTGACTGTTCGGAAAAACAGTGCTTTTATTGCACGTCGGAATTCCTTAAGGTTTATCCTTCGACACTTGGCCATAAGCCTGTGTTGCCCATCTCTCTTCTCCTGATTCAGCTTCTCTGTTATAACTTTATTGAAGATCTTTGATCAGTTGAAGCAGACTGACCTTTAAAAGACTCCTAACCATGTCTTCCTTGTCCACCAACCTGCTGTTCTGATAGCCCCCAGCCGCAGTTCAGGTCCTTGCGTGCTATTTGCTACGTGGACAATCAGGAATGTATACCCTGATCCATCTCACTTGTGTTAAGTTGTCTGGTCTAGCAGAATCACACGATGGATGGTCCCATCTCCTCTATGCTCTACAGGAACCTAGAAAGCATCTCAGACCGGGTTTGCAGGCTGGTACCTGTGGACACTGACTGTCCAGGAATTATTTTACAGTGTCTGTGAAGAGGGTAAGAAAAAAAGTTCCTGTATGATGCACAATAATCCAACTTGGAGAAGTGCCTGAAGGGAACTGGGAAATTTCACAGGACTCGGAGATTAGAGACATCCGAAAAACACCATAGTAGACATTTAAGTTTAAAACATCCCTAAAAGTCTTGCTGTACAAAATAATTCCTTCTATTCCAGTAACTTGAATGGCCTCAGCTGAGGTTAGAGTGCCATTGCACCAGGAACCATCCGCATGTGTTGTGACAGCCTCTCTCCTCATGTGATTGTATCTCAGTTAGACTACACGAGTTGTAAAAGGAGAGAACAAAGGTAGATAGCACAGAAATAACTTGTCAGGATGTTCAGTGGAAGAACCAAAACAGTATTTCACACTTCCTCTTCCCTCGCCCAGAGGCGTCCTCACCGTGACCTCCAAACATCTGTCTTAAGCATCTCTGCACAGGAATTGCAGAATAATTCCGGCTGGAAGGAGCTTTTGGAGGGCTGTAGTCCACTTCCAGCTCAAAGCTGGCCAAGCTTCAGAGTTGGATGAGCTTTCCCAGGAACTTGCGCAGTCGAGGATAAAGAACAGAGGCTCCACGGCCTCTCGTGGTCCCAGCGCTGATGCTCTTGTGCATCCCGGCCGTGGGAGCCGAGCATAGGGAAGGCGTGCTTTCCTGTTCACATTAACATAACTAGTTTGAAATCAGAGTAGTTACAGAACCAGAGCTCGCTGGAAGGTGCACGTAGGAGGGAGGACCGCAGCCCTGGGACGCTCGCGGCCACGCACCCCACTGGCACTGCGGGGGCAGAGGGGCTGTGGCTCTCCTGCCCACCCCTCTGCTCCCCAGCACACTTCTTGGACTGCATACTATGTACGTCTGCAGGGGAAAACTAAGGAATTTGGGATATTTCAGGTTTTTCATAAGCACAAACAAATACTAAAACGTGAAAGTGGTTGTGTGCCCGTGTGTTTTATCTTTTGCGTAAAGCTCCTGCTTGGACCCGTCAAGTGCAGCCTGACGCGTGACTGATTTACAGCACTTGTGTGTGTGTCGCTTAACCTTCAGGCGGTGTTCAGGGCTGTGGCCAGACACCGTGCCAGCACGGAGACACACCTAGCTGTCTCTTCTGGGAAAGATGGTCAAGGGGGTATCCTGATCCAGCAGCTTGTGCCGCCTCTTCTGCAGCGCGGCAGCCAGGTAATGCCAGAGTCACCTGGGCACAGCGCGGGGCTCAAGCTTCGTTTGGCTCTTGCTGCCGTTAAATTGTACTGAAGAGGTACAATATAATGAGCACAAGAGCCAGCCGGCGTTTGCTACATGAAAAATCATTAGTTGTGATGTCCTGCAAAGTGGTGTCCATGCTGTGACCGGACCCTGAGGTAGGCAGAAAGAAATGGAGGAGATGCTTTATGGCTGGGCGTTTGGGAGTGGGAGAGCGTTTATACGTGCTCCTCGGGAACGGGGCACCGGCTGTAACAGGCTCATGGAGCCTGCAAGCAGCAGGGGCAGGATGTCATAGAATCATAGAATGGTTTAGGTTGGAAGGAACCTTGAAGACCATCCAGTCCCACCCCCTGCCCTGGGCAGGGACACCTCCCCCCAGCCCACGTTGCTCCAAGCCCCGTCCAACCTGGCCTTGAACACCTCCAGGGATGGGGCAGCCACAGCTTCTCGGGGCAACCTGCGCCAGGGGCTCACCACCCTCACAGCAAAGAATTTCTTCCTAATATCCCACCTAAATCTCCCCTCTTCCAATTCGAAGCCATTCTCCCTGGTCCTATTAAATCTGCTTTGCTACCATGGTAGTTTGGTGCCGTGGATCGAAGGAGCAATTTGCAATGTGGGTTATAAGGGGACTTAACGTGAAGGAAGATGCTTTCTGGGTGGCCATGAAGGACACTTTCCTACCATAGCGGTGGGATACATGGGCATGACTGATGCCCAGTTGGAGGTAGGCAGAGGTGGATGTGGCTGTGCTGGGGAAGGGTTACTGCTGCTCTTCTGGACATTCACATCATCTCAGATCTCCTAATGGAGCTGCAACCAAAGGTGCTCTTCTTCCAGTGGGTTGGGTCACCCTGAACAGTGCAATAGTAAATATGTTCTGCCTTCGTTGGGTTTTGCTGAATGAGGTTTAGGGAGGGCTCATGCAAGGAGCTTTGCCAGCAGATCTGGATTATTTTCCCAAGGTACCCTGTGATTCTTTAATTATTATAAATGATCCAAATGTGTAAGTTCACTGTAGATAGGTAAAAGCGTGAATTGACCCAGATACGTTTGCCTTTTTCATGCCACCAACACAAGGCCCTTTGTAATGTGGAGGACATAAGACCTGGGCATGTAGATGTGTCCACGACAGCCCTCATCAAAACCACATGAATCCTGCTGCGTTTGACACAAAGCTGTTGCTGTTGCTGGTTAGAGAGAGGCTGAAATCCTGGCTCTGGGAGAGACGAAGGGAGTTGTGCTGCCGATGTCAGGGAGGGCAGGGCTTAGGATCCAAACAAGGCTTTGATCAAGGTTAGATCGTCCAGGAGCGGTGTTAATACTATTATTAATAAAAATGGGAATGCGGCTCTGTTTTTAAACAGTGCTGTGTATAATAGGAGGGAAAAAAAAACCCCACATTTTGCATCAGGCACGTTTTTGCTTCCATCCCTTCCAAGTCTGTCCCCACTCCCTGCACAGCCTCGCTCCTCTGGGCTGTTGCTTTTGTGTGCCAGTTGAAGGGTTGAATTTCTGTCTGCTGTAAGCAAGTTCAAGTCCTCTGAAGTCAGTGGCCATGCACCCGAAGTGTGTCTACATCAAGGAAATGCCGTGGTCTTTATTAAACCAACATCTAACGAGGAGTACGAGCCCTGGCCGCTCGCTCTGGAAACTGAAGATGAAAGAGAGAGTCCAGATGGACGGCCACCAAGGTAATTCGATGGTCTTGGAGTGTTTCATGGATAGATCAAGCAGCTGTGCCTCACTTACCGCCCTAAACGCTGCGCCCGAAGACAGGGCTTCCAAATGTAAAACCACAGCTCCAGCTAAGCGGCTGTTCTGTCCTGACGGGGAATGGTTCAGGAGTTGCCCAGACTTGAAGGAGTGATGTTCAACAGCTGATAGCGCCTACCATGTTGAGTTGAGCAGCTGTTAGCAAGTTAGTAATCTTAGAGAGTCTTTGCACAATGCTTTACCTGCACACGTACCAGAATTTTAACATCGTTTTTTAGGGGAGGGTGAAGGCTGTCTGTGACAATCAGTTATCAGTGGTTTTGCTGATGATGGCTTCAGAGACACAGCAATTGCTCAGGCTTTAAACTTTCATACTTGCTTTGAGTTGCAGAGTATTCATTATTTCAAAGTACGAGACGTCGCCGCTGAAGAGGGGATTTTAACACTGCCAGAGAAAATAAGCAGATGGCAGAGTGACTGGCAAATACACGACAGAGCTGCCCTGGTCTCTAACCATCTGGTTTGGACCTCAGTTTAACGTTTCAAACTTGCACACGCTAAGTCCGTCTGCAGCAGACTCGGTGCTGGGAGGGGAGCGCGTTGGGCAGCAGGCAGACCAGGATGGTTTGTCTCCGTAAAATGGGCAGATACTTTTTCTCCTCTGAAACAAGGGCCAGACGACAGCTCGGTTCCGATTCTCGCTTGCCCTGCCTGAGCTGCCCGTAGGTCACTGCTGAAGGGACAGTCAGGTGTCTGTGGCAACGCAGCATCGCTCTTGGGTTTTGGCAGAACCAAGAAAACAGGTTTTGGGCAAGGGCCGGCTCCCTCCAGCTCTTCTGGACATCAGTTCTGACCATTTCCTCCTCTCTAACCCACGATCAATTAAAATATCGCAATAAAATTGAGAATGGGGCATGATTGAGACACAACCAGCTCCCTCTGCCTCGGCAGCCGGGTGGCAGCGCAGGCTCCGTGCACCAGGGATGGGCAGGACCCTTTGAAACCCCTCCCAAGAAGAATAAGACGTAAAAGGAAGGTGCCTGGGATAAAGCTGACGGTTTGTTTCAACAGTGTGGTTCGGAATCCTTTCCAAGCATAATGAAGGAGAAAGATGGCGGCAAAAAACATCAGCGAGCTTAGGAAGCGCTGTCAGTCGGGCTTCGAGCACCGACAAGGCGTGAAACACCTCGTGCGTGTACGCGTCTGCGCGTCCTCATAGGCGTGCACACCAAACCGGAGACGCACACAGACACCGCATACATTTCCTCCCTCTATATTTGCACGCTCTAGTTCTGAACTCATTAGCTGCGGTTTTTGACGAGTTCCTTGAGCAGTTTTCTGCAGAGGATCGGCTGAGTCACATTCAATCGTACCCATCTATGAACGTCTGTGGAGGAGCTCGGCTTCCTTCCACAGCCATCCCCGTCAACGTCTGCTCAGAGGATATCTATAATTACAGATCACAAAAGCCGCAGCCGTGATGCGCTGGAGTTAAGGGGACTGGAAGGAGGTCGGTGGAGCCAGGGTGCTGTCAGCCCAGGAGCCGCTCTGTCACGCGCCTGCCTCTCTCTGCATAAATAATTCTGTTTCAGAACTGCCGCTTATGGTTAAAATGATACATGGCACCTTCCCCCCCTCCTCCTGCCGCTCCCCACGTGGAATCCTGTTAGTTCGAAGAACAGTCTGCGGATAATTTTCTCTAAAGGCTTTTTTGCATGAAAAATAGATCAGAATTCTGTTGAACTATTTATGCTATTTTATTTTTACAGCTTTGACAGAAATGGTAATAGGAAAATGAGATCAAGATGCTTTTGGTACATTACTGGCAATAAAAAAAAAAAAAGAAAAGAGCAACCTCCAAGTAGTTCAGGGTCAAATCCCGTCGGTAATTTCTGTACTACGAGCGTATAAAGCCCAGCATGTTGTTCTCCTTCTGAAAGGGCTTACAGGTATTGTTGATGCTGTTTTTAAGGCACTTGTCTTTTATGAGTCTGTAATAATCTTTGCATTATACTATTACAACATAATCAGGTCCTTGTCATGCTGCCAAGGCTGATCAGATAACATGAGAGCACTGAGGAATTTTAGTACTGAACTTATTAGGAGAGACCCGGATTTATACCACGATAGTTGTAAACCACTTCTGCGCGTAACCGGAGCTTTGTGCTCCGCAGGAATGCCGGTCTCGGCCATACGGCAGCTGGTGATACAAATTTTGGCTCCAGCTCCAGCCGAGGCTGGGAGCTCAGGTGTGAGAGCATCTCTCCAGTTTCACCGAGCATCTGCAAGATGTGGATTTGAAAATATCCTCTTCCTCTTTTTTTTTTTTAAATATAATTTTTGAAAGTGCTAAAATGACAAAGCTACGGTCGCTCTGATTGCTATAGTTTAACCTTGCAGCAATTAAAGCGTCAGTCCCGCTGCACTGAGAAGCAAAACGCCTCTTTTCAGCAGTTTTTCTGAGCCTAGAGGATGTGGACACTTGTCGTTACAGCTAACCTTCCCCGTGCTGTGCTTTGTGATCGGGGTCTTTTAAACGTTGCTTCCCGCCAAGGCCATTCTTATGGCTCTTACCTGGTGATAAAGTCAAATCAATACCTGTTGTAGCCAGGAACGATGCAGTGTTTAGAACAGGTTGTGTTGCATTTGTTGGAGAAGCACAGCATAAATTGTGCATCGGAAAAGCCCCCAGCTTGAGCAAACACCGTCGCGGTGTCTTATGTATCATTCTCCTTGAACTGCGGCAGCGCAGAGAAATCACTGCTTTGCATTGACGTGAAACGTGCTTTAGTCTAACGTCTCCAATATGTCAAATGTTAAACTATTTATATGCCTTGCTGAGTTAAGGGGATGAAAACCGCGGCTATTACCTGGGATTGCTGTAGGTTAGGATTTGTGGAGTGAATTGTGCACCTGAGTTCCACTTTTACTTGGCATTTTTAAGTGGCCGATATAAAAGGAATGAATTTAGTAGTCTCAGCAGGAAAGGTAAGACATTTGGACACTGGACAATCTGGACATTTCTGTTATTGTTGTGGCACAACATAAACAGGAGCCTGTCCAAAGTGGTGTCATCCATGAGGGTAAAATGTGAGAAGAGGAATGCCAAAAAAGAAAAAGAATTTATAGCTTTAAATGTATTGCTTTATTTAAATTTATTTAAATTTTTATTTATTTAAATTTATTCCTCCCATTTCCATTCTCGGCTTGAATGGACATGGTCTGAGATGCTCAAGTTAGGACATGGTCCATTCAAAAATCACATTTTAAGTAGATGGCACATGAATACCACGCCCGAGCCGGCTGCTTGGCCCTGATCCTCTCGGAACGGGTTTCCGTGGCCTCATGAGAGAGAAAACAAATCTACAGGTTTAGCAACGAAATTCCATTTTCCAGTTCAGCTGCAGGATGCCAAGTCTCTTCCGCTTCTTCATAGAGGTTTCCAAGATGGGTTATTAGTTACTCAGGGTGAAGTTGTGTTGAGATTTCCAACAAGGTGGTCTCTGTTGGGTGCAGACGTTGTCCATGCACGCGTGGTGTTGCCTTCTTCTGAGGTCGGTGCACCGAAGGATTTGTCCCCATAGTTAAAAACGCTTCACCATCTGGTTGGTCTAGTTGTTGGTTTTGGCTGTAGATACAGCTCTGCACCTTTGCTGGATCTATAGAAAAATGGTCTCAAAGGTGGTACATTCACTGCTTTTGTACAAATTCTCCCACCGTCGCACTTGCCTTGATGTGATCTGTGAATATCCGCGTATCCAAATTAAAGGCAATCCTCTTCAAGGAGTCCTTGCGTCCACCTGCAGAGATCATGAATACTGTATTCCACTGCAGTGGAAGTAAAAAGTTCTCAAAGAGAGCTGATTTTCCCTCTTTTTTCCCCCCTCCCATCTGTATGTGGTTTCTTAACTCACCTTCAACTTAACGTTTCTCCTGAAGCTCTTGCTGTGATTGTTACATGAGATAGTGGCATTCACAATACCTTGAAGGAGAACTTTGATGATGATATAGGATATGGTGTGTATATATAAAATAGCGTGTACATATCTAAAACAGAAAATACTATCCAGCTTGCTGTGTGTGAGTCATACAACTTCTGATTGTCGCCCCTAAACAGGCATCAGCTAATGGCATGGAGATGTTTATTTGTCAATATTTGGATTTAACAGGCTTGCCGTGGTACGTGTCTCTCACCGCGATGTTACAAGGGCCTTGTGCCAGGGGAATAAAGGCACTACAGCTAAATTACACGTGTTGTAGGTACTGAACCATAAGGCTTTATAGAGGAAGTGAGGCCAACACACCGCCTCTGCTCTGCGCTGAGGACGCTCAAATAACAGGCAGGTCCTGCCTTGCCTCTCTTGTCAAGGGGGATTTTAAGCGTAAGGGATGGTTGCTTCAAAAACACCGTGTGTGTACATCTCCTCGTTCAAGCCGTAGCTGTGGGACTCCTTCACCCCACTGCCCCAGGGGTGAGGAGCTCGGCTCGGGCTGCCCTGCCCCCCCTCGGCAGTGCCCGCTCCAGCCTCGTCCCTGCCGTCCCGTTGGGCACGAGGAATTACAGAGGTGTTGGGGAGCGACTTCTGCATCTCCTTCCTCACCCCTTTGCTGTTCTGGCGTCTCGGGCACCGGGATGTGGGCGCGGGAGCTTGGCCCTGGGGATGTCCTCCCGTGGTGGGCTGCGAGGAGGTGGGACGGAGCGTGGCCAAAACGGGAGCAGAAGGGACAGAAACAGCTTCAGATACGTAGCTGGAAATGTATCTGTAAAAGTGTTGTTTCTTCTGATGAATAATTTGGAGAGATACCGTCTCTCAGAACTATGCGAGGGCGCGTGTGGAGAAGTGGTTATTTCTTTGCCTTTTTTGCTGTTTCTCAATTTTATTATTTAGGTCTTTGTTCTGATACAGTCCGTATTATTTTAGCTGCCCTGGGTAATTGTGGTTTTTCCCTTAACTTAGGAAAGTTACTTTTGCAAGAAAGGAGGGGGGCAAAGATAAGGCAAAGCTGTTAAATGGGAAATCTATTGCTAATTAAGGCATGGTTGTGCTAATCACCTTAGAAATGACGTTATCAGCTGAAAAAGCCTGGAGTTTGTGTAATGAAAGTTAGGAGCGGTATTTTTTCCCCCGTTTCCTTCTGTCACAAAACATTCCGAGATTAAAAGTTTACCTTACAGACTCATCTTGACACCGTTAGACATGATGTCTCTTTGCATTAACTGCAGGCGGGCTGGAGCCCTTCTAGGATATATTTCAGTCTGAATAGTTAAAATTTGGCAAAGTTATAAGCAACTAAAGTCAGAATCCTTTAATGGGAGCTGTCAGTGTTCATCGTGGATGTCACGCCGCGCTCCAGCTAGAACGCCACGTCCGGGACCCAAGGTAGTCACTGTCCCTTCTTATTTTTTTTAATTATTATTATTATTATTAATGATATCCCAGGGATGAGGAGGAAGCACGGCATTATATAAGGCAGCAGCCCAGGGGCGGCAATAGTACAGTTTTTCATCTGGAGATGCTGATGGATGCTGTGCCGCGGCAGGGCACCGTCCTGGCACTCCACGGCCGGCGGGGGGCGAGGAGCCAGCCCCAGGTTTGCCTCTGATCGCGCAGAGGTCCTTCTCTCTTTTTCTGATGTTGGCTTTCTTTGTGCCAAAACCAGATGGCGAGCCCAAATTCCCTTGTGCGGCTTGCAGCCGCGTGACGGGCAGCGGGACGTACGAGTTATCCTGTCATCCCAGGGGAAGCAGCCCCTGCGTCAGTATTTTCTGATGAAAATACTCTCCTTCAGTTAATAGTTTCATCTTCTGCCCTGCCAGCGGGCACCATGGCATAGCAAGGACTGCTTGCAGAAGGCTGGGGAGCGGAACAAGGTTTTCTTAATATATATGCATTAAAACTCTGTTTTCAAAGTTCATTTTTTTGCCGGGTCTTTTGCTTAGAGCCCCTGCGTGTGTCCTTCGCTGCTCAGCGGGTGCTGGCTGGACTTCAGTGCTGCTGCACCTGCACCCAAGGGAGGGAGCCCCGAGGAAGCCCTGCTCCGTGGGGTGAGCGGAGGGGGACAGCAGGCGCTGGAGGAAGCAGCTCTGACCTGCTGGAGAGGATGGGGGTAGGACAAGGCAGCAGCCCCCCGTGCTCAGCAGCATCCTCCTGCTTGGCCCAGGTGGCATCCGAACACATCTTCTGGGTCGCTGCCTCCAAGCAAACCAGACCTGGAAAGTACTGATAGCACCGGCGCCGCCAACCTCGAGGCGTGAGCTTGGCCAACCCCTCCAATGCGTATTTCTAGCCCGGCTCGACTGCGGGGCGCAGATGATGTCCTGAGCCTGGTGTAGTACGGGACGGGCTTTCGGCACCCTCCTGGGTGGTGGACCTCCTCCGGGTCACCCTTTTCTGCCCGGCTGGCTCCTTTGGCATTAGGCAGATTGCCAAAAGCCCTTTTATTTAAATAATGCTCCTTGGGAGTAACTGCTGGCTCTGGCAGACAGGAGCAAAGCAAATTGATAGCTGCAGTACATTTTCGAGGGCAAAGGGGATCATGGACAGTAATTGTTCATAACTGAATAACAATTGGAAGATTGTTTCTGCGGCTGCTGCAATGAGCTGGTCAAGTGAAATTGGGATTTTCTCACTGTCTCTCTTGCGTGCACAAAGGACCATTGGTGCGCTGCGTTTTGTGAGCAGTCTTCTGTTCTTCCTCCGTTACCGGCAGTGCAGTAACCACGGGGGACGTGCGCTTCCCCAGGCGATGCCAGGGTGCCTCCTCCCTCGGCTTGCTCGCAGTCCCATCTCACCGGCCTGGTCACCCCTGTTTTCCAGGATGCTCCCAAACACCGCGGTTACTCGTGTCCTAGCCGAATGAAGGACGTATCCTAGGAATGAAGACGTATGGAGCGCTCCATAAGAGCACTGTAAAAACAGCTTTGATTTTGCAAATGGAAGCCTGAAGGCTGATGGCAGAGGAGATGTTGATGTCTTGGCTGGGAGGTACACGCGCACAAGAGAGGCACCTGGACCTCCCTTGAAGCTCTACTGCCGCACTGCGTCACACCGAATCTGCTCCCCGTTTTGGGCTATCCCCAGCGCAGGTCACTGAGATGCCGGCTGTTTCACAAATGCTTTCGCACACCCGTGACACCTTTGTGCTTCCGAAGGGTGATTAGAAAGCAAAGCTGGGTCTCCCCATCACTGGAGCACGGCAATAAAGTCTCACGCTAACTAGAGTTTGCCTTCCACATGTGCAGAAGCTTCTAGAAAGTAGATGGCCGATGCAGCTTCAGCTGCGTTGGGACATTTCACTGCTTGAGAGGAACTGCTGCTTTTCCGTGCTGAATTCTGAGGACACTCACATTTTGCTTGGAAAACAATTGCAAGTGCGTTACCCACCAGCTTTCTGAAAAACACATCAAACATCTCTGGGTGATGGATTTGTTTTCTGTTTGTTTCTCTGGGATTTCTTCACTAGAATTTGGTGCTAACTGGTTATTTATAAATCCAAGCATCTTTCTGTATGTCTGATTGCTCCTGTGTGTAGACTGATGGAGAAGTTATTGAGTCACCGTCATTTACGGGAGGGGAATGCTTCTATTTTTAATTCTGCGTCTCTTTACGGGTGGATGAATGGCAAGCTAATAGTCGTGTTGAAATTTGAATGTCAGAAAATAAGGGAGAAACTTGAGACTCGCTCGTCGTATTTAACCTGCTGCGTTACGTACTCTATCTTGAGCCTTTAAACATGCCTTTACGTACCATCCGTGTGTATTTTATAAAATGAAGCGGTCATGATTTCATCCTTTGTAGGAAGCAATATAAAAGGCTCTGCCTTCTTAAACAGGCTAAACAAATTTGACAATACCTTATTTTTTCTGATTGGTCTTAATGTTGTGCTGGCTCTTGATTACCTACTAAGATCATCTACTAAGAGATAATTCTTCAAGGAATTGGCAACAACGTGCTGGACCGATTGTCCTGTTAATGCTGTTAGTTGCGGTACATAGCGTATCTTAAGGGACTGTAGGTTTATTTGCTATGAACATGGAAAATCTGTTTAGTAGTAGGAAGGTAATCTATTTGTTAAAGGTCTTTGGTGGGACAAATGGCTGCTCAATAGGGACATAAATGAAGGTTCCCAAAAAACCTTCTGCCCTCACGGTCCGAGTGCCACAGGGGTGAAGCTGCTGCAGGTTGGGACATCAGGGTATCAGCGAGGCGATGACTTCCAGCCTTGCTGGGAGGATGGAGGTCTGCTGAGCCCTTCTGGTCGCGGTGTCTCGCAGCTCATCTCGTTCTGGTGCCAAGAGAAGAAAGTCCGTGGCCTTTCTCAGGGCCATTCACAACTCCACAGTCACGGTCATTGCAAGAATAGAGCTGAGCCTGTGGGGCAAGTGCGCCTCATGGTTTGTGGCTACAGAGGATGTCCCCTGGATTGCAGCCACCTGTGGACCTGGTCACATATGGTTTTGGATGTCAGCAGGAACAGAAAGTCCTTGCCAGGCATGGGAACAAGCAACGTCTTCCTGGGGCCATGGTTTACTCCTCTGTACACGGAGGACAGCAATGCCGGGTGCGACGTGGCCGATTCCCGTGTAATAGTTCTCTTTGCTCCCGTTGTTAGCAGCAGAAATGTTTATGAATGCCTTGTAAAAACAGTTAGATTTTTTTTAATGTATAATGATAATTTAGGCTTTACGTAGGAGATAGAAGTACGGCCTTTCCTTGCATAAGTACCGTTTTCAAATTAATTTTGTATTGATCTCTCTGGAACTGGCTTGTGGATACCACTAAGCACGATGCCCAACACTCTTTCTCTCTCAGCTTATTACGATCTGTGCATTTCAAGATAGTTTGTACAGATATTCCAGAAATCAAGGAAAGCTGTCTAGCATAAAGCCATATGAGTTAATTAACTAAAGCAGGGGAAGACAATATTGCACCTTTACTGCTCGAGGCAAGCTTGCTGGTAAATGACATTTTAATTACGTCATGGTTTCTACATTTTTAAAATACTTATTCTTATCTCAAATCAGGACAAAACCTAACAAATCCCCAAAACTACAAAAAGAGGCAGTGCTGGGGCTCTTCCACCCAGGAGCAGAGCTCGATGCTCCTGTTTCACCGAGACGCTGAGAAACTAAAGAACTGAGTAGGCAAGAAACACAGGCAGTTTCTGTCAAACTACTGCCTCGGGAATATTCCTGTAAAATATATATATTTTTTTCTTTCCAACTCCCTTGTTCACTTCTTATTTGCTTTGCCAGCCTGTGGCCTCTTGCGAGGCTTCGAGCAGAGCAAACTGCTGGGCAGAGGCGAGCGTGGTCGCGGCGGGATGGGAGGGACGGGCATGCCCCTTGTCTCAGAGACCAGCTCGGAATTCGCTCTGGAGGTGCAGAATCATCTTTAAAGTGTTCAGAAAGGTCAACCAGCAGAACAGGGGCAAGATGGGGTTTTTTTGGCTACATGTTTTTGCACCAGCTAATCGAATGGGGCGCTGATTTTTTTTGACGTGGGCACCCTATAATCTGTCGCAATCGGAGCGGGAGCAGCAGGAGGAGCAGGATTACGCGCGGGAAGATGTCTTCCCGCTGCACTGCCCCTTACTCTTGTCTCCCGGGCTTGGGATGTGCCTGTGCCCCGCGTTGGGTGGGCTAAACCCACCGCTTGGGGATTAAAAAGGGCAGCTGATACGGCCAGGAGGCGCCTCGTGCTGCTGGGAGAGAGGACTGAGCAGGATCGGTAAAATTTAAGGAACACAGATGGGATAAAAGGTGGTGAGCCTGGACGAGATCCCAGAAACGATGGGTGTTGTAACAACTGTGCAATATGATAACGTGGAGCAGACCGCAAAATAGGCGAAACTGGGATTATTAGGCCTGTTTGGCATATGTGTTTGTAACGGTTGCACAGTGCCTGGTGTCCTGGATATGCATCTTTAATTTAAGATAAATAACTTCTTGGTGTACACAAACAGGGAGGGAAGAACCCAGGTATGGCATGTCTTTCTCTGAATTCCCTTTCCATGTGATGAAAAGAAGATCTCAAAAGATTTTATTAACTTGTAAGCTGCAATTTAAGGGAATTTTAAACAGCATGTGTAAGAAAAATAATGAACAAATGTTTTCAAGTGGGAGAAATCTGTCCCTGCCATATGTTTCACTGAGTCATCCCTTCTGCAGGAGGAGATCTTGCAATTGTTTCAACTATTCCGGTCACTAATCCTTTTTAGTTAGTAACATCATCACTGTAAACTCGCACCCGATCCTACAGCGCGTTAATGCCACGTGCTGGGTACCTGATGCCTCTGAAGTTGACACGTGTTTTGCTCTGGGCACAGGTTAAATTCTCCCTGTGTGTCTCACCTTTGAGCCAAGACCAAACGTGGCCGTGGGTTTCTGCTTGCCAGCTAGACGGTGTGATGCTCTGCACTCACCAGGGAATTATAGAATCCTCAAAACCCACCACTTCTTTCTCTTTCATCTATACGTGGACCCTTCATATCCCGGCAGAGCGCCGCGCTGACGCCGTTGTGTGGTTGTGTTGCAGGTGTGGCTGTGCGGCGGCAGCATGGAGGTCCTGCCCTGCTCCAGGGTGGCTCACATCGAGCGCAAGAAGAAGCCCTACAACAACAACATCGGTTTCTACACCAAGCGCAACGCTCTGCGGGTGGCCGAGGTGTGGATGGATGACTACAAATCACACGTCTACATCGCTTGGAACCTGCCGCTGGAGGTACGGTCGTTGCACCCTATCCTAAGCCTTCACTTAGGTTAAAAATTTGAATTGTAGAGCATTTAGTCCCCCTGGGTGAAGGGGAGCCTTAAATACTGTGGATCACATCCCCGGAGTCAGCCGAGCTCCCTCTGCTTTGACGGAGATGCTGCAAAACCTGCAGAATTTGGAGGACTTCCTACTGTTCACATCAGCCTTTTTATTTTCATTTCTAAAAATTAAACCTGGATTGTAGTGTTTATCTCCCCGTTGAGTGTTTACACAGCGTGAGTTTATGTCATTACACTGCTCCGCAGATGGAGTCTGTCTGTAAAGTCGGTTGGCAGGAGGTTATTAATATCAGCATCATTAGCGCATGAGGTTTTTTCCTGCGGCTCGGGCAGGTCCGTGTCGCCTGCAGCCCAACTCGGGTTTCCCAGCTGGCAGACGCTGTCGCTGCCCAGAGCTCCCTGCGGTCGGTGCGTGGTCTGGGTGCCTGGGCCAGCATTGGGAACATGGAGGCCACCAGCGCTTAGAAACCGTGTTCAGAGGTAACGGATTGGAGGTCGGTGGCCCACAGGAGATCCCCTCCCAGCAGCGCCACGTGCAAGTGCTCCGGAAACACTCTCTTCGTAAATAGCTTCGGTGGTTATATTTATTTCTGCATGGAAATGGTTAGATTTTCTTCGATCTGACATGTTATTTTTCATGTAAATCCTACCATGTTGCAGCGTGGTGCGTCTTTGGAAAACCATGGGGTCCCACCAGCAAGACACGCTGACCGTGTGTGACCAGGGGACACGTCCTGCATGTGGACCTCTCTAGGTGATTCCCTGCACTTCTGCGCAAAGCTCTATAGGCTCCAAGGAGGGCTTTTTATAGGTCCAAGGCTGCTGCTTGGGCTCTGATCTCTGTGCAGGTTGTGTCTAATCATGAAACCCAAGAGCATCTCCTGCCTCCCAGCTCTGAATGCTGCCTGGAGCGCGCTGGGACCACCCCCGGCTGGGCCAGTCCCCCCATCTCCTGCCTCTGGTCCTGCCGGAAGGAGAAGAAGGGATGGTGGGGAGGGGGAGGCAGCGACGCGGTCCAGGTGGTGGGTGGGATGAGGATTCAGGGTGCCCTGCGGAGCCCCCGGACACCCACTCCACTTGCGGTGCGCTTAAGCAGGAGCGCTGGGCTGCTCTGTTCAAGCGCGAGGAAGAAGCGTTGCCATGAGTGGCCAGACCCCATGTGAGCGGTTATTTACAGCCCCCCTTTTGGTGCTAAAAATAAACACAAAAATGTTCATACCTTGCAGATCACAGCCCTGCAAAGAGCTGCTGCCGTCCTGATCCTGCTGCGGCAGCGCTGCGCCCCGGGGCCTTCTGAAAAACATTAAAACACAAAACCATGAGCTGCTGCGGCTGCTTTCCGAGGAAAGGTTACATCTGGGGGGAGTTACTGGCATTTAGAGCCACGGTAGTCGCAACTCCGTACTGCATTAGAGAGCAACAGGTACCCGGGGAGGGTCGATGAGCCGCCTGCGCTGCCGGTTCATCATCCCGGGGGCGGTGGGGAGTCCTGGAGTAGTTCGTTACTGAGAAATAGAGGAATAGCGATAGAAAGAAAAGCTGTTTACCCCGCGAGCTGCGGGAGGGCACTGGCTGCGATGGGCCCCGCTCCGAGCATGCCGGGAGGCAGGGTGTTGCCTGCAGGACTGGGTGATTTCAGGTCTCTTAAAAATAGGTTACAAGATCCAAACGCTCGTGGGCAGGGATCATAAATTACTGCCGGGTCAGCCCCGATCCTCGGGCCGATTCCTTTTTAGAGGTGAGGCACCGTGCTCCTGCTCAGGAGCAGCTTTGGAGCAGGGCAAAAAGGGATTCAAATTCTTCAGGAGCCGCAGGTCCTGTACGGCTGGGAAAAGGCAGCATGGCACGGATCGGCTCTGGGGGCGCGGGGGTAGGTCTGGGGAAACAGGTCTGGGTTAACCTAAAAACGATTTGGAGATTTTTATATAGGTCTTACCGGTAAAAGTGAGATTTAATTTTAGACAAGCCTGGTTTGACAGGTGGTATTGTGCAGGGGGGTTATTCAGTATACACTGAATTATTTTGTGATGCCGCTGTATTCAAAACCAAGCCAAACCCCACGCGCTCAATATTTCAGGTGCTGACTGGTTTGCCGTCCCGCTTTGCCCTGCGTCCCGTCTCACCCACTCAGATTTCAGCCTGTCCTACCTGTCTGCACTGAATCATCTTTATTTTTACCTATGAGCTACCAGTCGCGCATTAAAATGGTGTCTTCTCTAAAGCAGAGTGAATAATTCATTAGAAGATCATTACAAGCATTGTAATGGAAAATTGCTTTCCCAGCTGTATTTAATGATGACTGCAAAAGACAAGAGCGGGAGCTAAAATAGAGTAGAAACCCAGACACCTGTAGGAAGGAGTAAAAGGGGCCGCAACGTGCCTGTGGTTTCCTTCACCTGGCTGCTGCGTTAGTTCCCCAAATTCTGTAATGGAATAAAAGGTTGAAGGGGGGCAGCTCTCTTCAGCCCCTGCTCCCGGCTCCCTGTAAGATTATTCCTCTGGGGACGGAGCTCACAGCTTTGTCTGCTTTCAAAGCGGCGGGAGCAGTGGGGTTCCTCTGTGTCTCCAGGGAGACTATTGCACCGCGTAATTGTCCAAATTGTCAAGAGGGTTTTTGTGAGGTTTGGCCTCAACTTCTCTTCTCCTGTAATTTGTATCCTTTATTCTTAGCCTCTATTATATATGAATCTTAAACCTTTCTCTTTTTTCTTCTTTTCTTCCCCCCCCTTATTTTATACCCGTTAACTGTGCTGTCCTCTGCGTTGCCCCTTTGTAGGGTCCCTCACCCTCGGTGTGTAAGGGGGGGGAGTTGGTGCTCGGTGCACAGACAAGGGTTTGCTTTTCCAGGATGCAGCATCTTTTAAATCCTGATGTACGTTGGCTGTTAGGCTTTTCTGGGAGTCCTGGATGTCAGTACCTAAACAGGAGGTGAGATCTTTTGAAAATACCTTGTCGTTGTGCCCGTTGACAGATTCAGTCTTTCTCAGATGGATCCAAAGCCCAGAGGAATTGGTGAGAAGATTCACCTCTGTTACACTACTACACTTAGAATCATAGAATCATAGAGTTGTTGAGGTTGGAAGGGACCTTTCAGATCATCAAGCCCAACCATTACCCTAACCTGACATAACCGCATCTAAACCATATCCCCAAGTACCACCTCTACCCTTTTTTTAAACCCCTCCAGGGATGGCGAATCCACCCCCTCCCTGGGCAGCCTATTCCAATGTTGGATAACCCTTGCAGTGAAGAAATTTTTCCTAATATCCAACCCAAACCTCGCCTGGCTTAACTTGAACCCATTTCCTCTCGTCCTGTCACTTGTCACTAGGGAGAAGAGGTCGGTCCCCATCTCTCTACCCCCTCCTTTCAGGTCGTTGTAGACAGCGAGAAGGTCTCCCCTCAGCCTCTTCTTCTCCAGGCTGAACAGCCCCAGTTCGCCCAGCCGCTCCTCATAAGACTTCTCATACTTCCTCCAAAAAACCTTTCTTCTCCATTTGGGTTCTCTTTTCAAAATTACTTCCCAGGACAAAAACGTGTCCAGCATCAGTCTGGTGGCCGTTGCAAGGATGCCTTCAAACCCTGTGAGAGAAGTGCCCATCTCCTCCTCGCTGTGGCTGTCAAACCCAAGTCGTCTTCTGACTTCTGTGAGGATGATTTCGGCTTGGGCACGCATGCTAAAATTCCCTGGCACGGCCTCTGCGTGGAGTTCCTCAGCTGTTGGCAGTTCCCAGGCGGCCTGGAAGCGATATCAAACATCAGTGAAATACGCTCTTCTCACATGTTTTTTTTTTTTAAGAGTATCCGCTCAGTGACGTGCTGTGTCTTTATTTTTCAGAATCCGGGTATTGACATTGGGGATGTTTCCGAGAGAAAAGCGTTAAGGAAGAGCTTGAAGTGCAAAAATTTCCAGTGGTACCTGGACCACGTTTATCCGGAAATGAGACGATACAACAACACCGTCGCTTATGGCGAGGTAATTAAGGCTGAGCAGTCCCTTAGATCAGACTGGTAATATTTACAGCTGGTGAGTCGCTGATGAAGAAATACCCTCAAAGGAGAAGAATGTGAATCAAAACCTACTGTTTGTGGATAATTATATAAATTTGTATAAATCTGTTCACAGTTTCTTCTAAAAACCTGTTTTGGGATTTATTTCTCATCCTGGAGACCATATACAGTAATATATTTTAAGACCTCATTTACTGAATTGACAGAAAATTATCTATATTACCCATTGACTCCCTGGATTAAGCAGCTGTGTGTATATTTTTAATACGCAGTCGTTTTATAAAACCCTTTGACTTAAACTCAGCCTAATTCCTTACAAGGTCTCTGTAGGATACAGTGCGTTGTCACAACAGCTTAAGGACAAGATAAAGTAAGGAGACTTAATTCAATCTCTGCTGGCTTTGAGACCATACTGGGAATATAAAAACAGGCATTTATGGGAACTAATAATACTCTGTTGCAATAGGTCTCATGGAATAGTGGCAGTTTGAGAAGGCTCCTTGAAGCACAGCCTGAGCACCCCACATGGGCGTTAATTTTAAGAAAGATTTATTATCAAAGGTACTCAATGCCTTCAGGCTAAAACCTCCCCAAAAGCAGTATTTGCAAAGGCGTTATTGCAGTTGCGCCATACGGGGAGCCCGGAGAGGGGACGGCTGGGCGTTAACAGCCCCGGTGGCTGTGGTGCAGCGNCTGTGGTGCAGCAGCCGTTTGGCTTTGTAGCACGAACCCAGCGCTTCCACGCTCCCCCCGAAGCGTGTCCTTCAGTACTTGACGGCTGGTTTGCCACGTCTGGCGTCTCCTGCT
This sequence comes from Himantopus leucocephalus, assembly GCA_003993805.1. Taxonomy (NCBI): domain Eukaryota; kingdom Metazoa; phylum Chordata; class Aves; order Charadriiformes; family Recurvirostridae; genus Himantopus; species Himantopus leucocephalus. The sequence continues at coordinate 1,106,877 of RSEF01000019.1, read as the reverse complement.
TCATCCCCGCGATGATTCGAAGGGGCTCCTTGCGCTAGCTGGACTTCTTGCCCTGCCGTGTTGAGCACGTTGAGATTTCGATGAAATACAAGCGTGGATTTCAGGCTCCTGGCAACATGCTGGCGGCAGTCTAAAAATATGTTTGTTACCACCGCACATGACCAAATACAAAGAAAACTGTGTTCAAGGAAGTTGGCTCCTTTGAATGGTGATTATTATATAGAAGCAGTCATCATTAAGCCCTGTATTTAAAGAAAACATATGGCGCACTAAACCTTTCTCTGCCTGATTATGCCCAGTGATAGAGCACCGTATATTCTTTCTACAGCACGAGAGGCTGAGAAATTGCTGCGCATCAGTTTATTGCTTATCTCCGCAGAGACGGGGCCGTGTAACTCCGCACTTTTTATTTCTTACAGCTTCGAAACAACAAGGCGAAAGACGTCTGCCTTGACCAGGGCCCGCAGGAGAACCACACAGCAATATTGTACCCGTGCCACGGCTGGGGACCGCAGGTGAGGAGTTACTCTGCCGGGAGCAGGCGGTACCCGGCAGAGGCGGGATGGACAGGGGACGGACGCGCGACTTGTCTGTTGGCTTCACTCAAACCTATGAGGCCCGGCTTCTTCTTAAAAATACCTCAGACACAAGGTTGCATTTTCCCAGCCACGCTGAGGGTAGCTCTTTTCTGGATTACCATAATCACGCCAGCGCTGCAAGTAAAAGCGTAATTTGAAAATATCTTCCAGATGAGGGTAAATACGCTGAGAGCAAATAGCCACTGAGCAGAGCAGAGCGTACACAAGCAGAACATTTTAAGACGTTTCCTTTCTCTTTCACCCAGCAGAGTGGAAACGAACCAACTGGGTAAAGCAAACAAACAGTGCTTTTTAACGGGATGATAATTAGCCATTTCAGCTTGGCTGGGGTTTACCGTAGCGTTAGTTCTCTAGCCCTCCTTTTGCCTCTCCAAAAGTTCTGGAGCGCACCAAAAGCCTCTTACCCTAATTTTAAGCTTATTCTAGATTAAAAGTCATCGTTCCAAGACGAGCTCTCGATCTCGTATCTTTTAAAGTGGATGTGGATGTGTCAAATACTGAAAGTTAGGGATGATGAACTAATTCAGCTTCTTGTGTAGTTTTCTCTCTTACTGTGTTTTAAGCAGAAAGCAGCACGGGAATGCTGCTGGTTCGGTCGCCGTAGATTTGGAACAAAACGGGGTACAACACTACCTCCAGCGCTGCTGGCGTCTGTTAAACCAACAGCAGACTCTAAGCTGGACTTTCAGGATCTACAGCCCCAGGGATAATTTACCCAGTTCCCCACTAACTTTTCCAGTCTGTTTTTCTCTTTACCTCAGCCCGTATCCTCACGTCAGTATTTTGCCTCAGACCTGTGATTTCCTTTGTGTTTTTCTTTCTGCATGCCTAGTGGTCATCATCTCATCATGCGAGTCCCTTAGCACAATGTCCCTCTCCCCTGCAGTCTTTAAGGAGAAAATACAACAAGGTTCCCTGTAGGTCTGGAAGCAGAGTGGCCATCTAATGACACAAGAATTTTTTCAAGATTTTTTTCAAGAATTACGATGTGATTTTTAGGGTTTCTTTCATTACCAAAATCCCTAGAAAGCCACAGAGTAACAGCCCTTGTTCTTCTGGCGTTTTAGCTCTATCCAGTGAGGCCCCGGGTGTTTATCGTCAGGATTTGATGTATGTATCTGACTTCAACCTCCTGCTTTTGTTTGCCTTTCCCATGTAAATGCTGGGGCTATCTATATTGGAAATTTAGCCGAGGCAGGGATGTTGTGGGTGATGGGCTCTACCACCACTGTGCTTGCACGGTGTGTAGTGGCGATGGGTGCAAACTCCTCTGCGACAAGGCTGTTTCTTCTGTTGCTTTTCTTTCCCTTTTGTTAAAAAGTCCGTGCTCATTGCCAGACTCGGAAATATTTCCCTGTTACCGTCTCTGGATCAGGCACGTTTGTGCTGCATCTGCTGATCTGCTTAGAAATTGGGGCAAAACCGCACCTAAAAGCTGTCTGAACGCCAAGTTTCCAGGCTGAAGCCATCATCCACCTTCTCTCAAAAGAAGGCAAGACGTGCCGCAGGAGGGGACCTGTGGCACCTCGCGCGGCGGGGTGGGTCCTGCCCGTCCCTCTCCGTTGCCACGAGGACAAGTCTTAGACTGGAAGCTTGACATTGGTCTGGGGGAGGTTTGGTGAGACAACGCCACCCCAGCTGTGCCTGGATGCTGAGTTAGGTATGTTTAAGACAGAGATATCTTTTTATTCGCAGGAGAACAGTCTGTCTTTGTGTGTTTTAGGGAAGACCTGCCCTCTCATTGCATGTATTCTGGTCACCGTGCTATATGGGCTGCATTCTTCCCTTACCCGCTAAGGCAGCCCTGGCTTGTCATTCCACCAATTTCCATCTTGGCATCATGATGTTTATTACTCTGGCATTCGCCACCCCTTCCAACAGCTTATTTTAACATCACGACCCCAAACCAGAGCTGTCAGCGCTGGCAGGTGACGCGGGGTTTAGGCTGAGAGCTGCTGGCTGGGCAGGACCACGTGTCTGAAGCCTTGCGAGCACCTACGTCCCGTTGAAATTACTGCGTGACAGCAGACTGCTGTGATGAACCAGCACAGGAGGTGACACAGCAACGCGTGAAGACTCAAATCCAGGCCGCCTGATACACTCCAGGGTTTGACAGATTTGCTGTGCCGTCAAAGGCAAGTTACTGTATCACAGACCTTCCTCTCAACCCAGAAGTGCATAAGTTACGCAGAAACGCTCAACCCCCGTGGCTGAATTCCTGCTCCCCAGAGCTCTGTAAGCCTGCACCTCTGCTCCGGCGTCACTGCACCTCCGTGCAGGTGCGGAGAGGGGAAGCTTCTGGTTCCTTCATAATGTTACAAAAGAAAGCTCAGTGCTGCGGTTGCATTCATTAAGACCAAAACTGAAATATAATATAATAAAGACCATCCCGTTAAGTACCTGCAGGTATTTGCACAGTGAAACCCTGCCTGTGAAAACTTCTCCCAGGAATCAGCAAGGTGAGCAGGGAGAGGAAGAATAGCGCCCCAGCAAACGGTAGGGTTTCCCAAAGTATTTGGAGTAATTTATTTATTGAGCAGATTTTGCAATTTAAGCATCAGAGCTTTCCAGTTGAAGCTGAGGCTGCTGCGACTGGTTTGCTGGCTTCAGCTGCGGTCTCGCCCACGATGGGTTGTAGCACGTCTTGGATTTGGGTGTCTTTTTTTGAATTCCCTGATACTGAATACCAGAGGTATCTAAACTCGATCTTGAAAACGGATCTTTCTGGGAGGAAGCTCTTGACAAGGGAGGGAGGTGTCCCAACTGCTGCTTTTCAGGTGGGAAACACGCGTTGGAGTTCACAGCGAAATGTTGGAGCCACTCCCTAGGGTCTGGGAACATGCCATCCCATTCCTGGTACCTTTCCTGAGATAAGATCTGATTTTTTTTTTTGGTCACATCTTAATGATAAGCTCATCGAATCTGGCTGAAAAGCCGGAGCATTAATCAGGGCTTAGCAGGATGGGGTGTCAGTTCTCTGTTCTATCACCGGCCTCAAATATGACTTAAACATGTCCGTCTTAATTCTCCACCTGCAAAATGAGCCTCATCGGCATGAGGATGAGTTGAAGATTGAGATGGAGTGAGTGGGGGACGTAGAGCTGTGGCAGTCTTAGTGAGTGTCTGTGGGTCCAGCAAGCTCAAGGAGGTTCATCTGCAGCTAAAAAAATGTACAGTTCAAGGGATGGTAACGCGTAAAGAGGCCGTTCTCACAGTACGGCCAGCCTGGGCTTTCCGGGCTCACCAGGACTAAGTAATCCCAAAGCCCAGCTGAGCCTGGACTGCAGAATCCAGGAGCCACCTGAGCCTAGGAACTGGCCGCGGGAGTCCTTCGGGATAGAGACAAATCTCTCTTTGGTTCATCCTTGCCTTTAAGCAAAGATCAGTCAACTGTGGCTGATCGAGTCACTGCTAAATATAACTGAGCTGTTGCTTAAATGCACACAATTTTTTTCTTAAATGGCACAAACTGCCGTTTGGACTTTCTGGATGGAAACTTAAACCTCTAAGTGCATTATAGGATAAGAAACTGAATTAGGCTGACATTGTCTGCTAACCCTGGGCTTTAAGATGAATGGCTAAAAGCAGGTTATTTATTTTTTCCTCAGCTGTTTTTGTCATTAAACTTAACGATGTTTTCTTTTCCTACCTGATGTTCTGAAGTCAAACGGTGCAGCGCTGCTGGCTCCCTTCAAGCTCGCCTGTCGCGCAAGCTCGGCACGGATTTTCTTTCGTGGTCTTCCACCTCCACATTGTCCCTTCCCTCTCCAGCTGAGAGCCGGTTCTTGGCAGTTCTTTTGTTTCGTGATACGTGCAATTAGTTTAACTCCTTGAAAATGCTTTTTAAAAGTAGCTATCAGTGAGTGCAGAAGCTTTGAAATTAGCCTTTTGCAGGAGCTCGGGTGCCGCACAAAAGAAATTGGACTTTCGCTACTACTGTTTAATTAATGGGCTGCATGCTATAATTTATTGCTGGGAATATAATTAGAAGTAATGTAAACACTTTGTTCAAATAGCTCGCTTGTTTTTTATATATATATATATATATATATATATAAAACCCACAAGGAGTTGCAATTCTTTTTGAGTTGTTCAGCACCCGAAAGCGCACGCGGTGGTGCTGGCGCTCAATGTTCACGTGGTCTCCTAAAATCTCAACTTCTCTTCTTGATACTGGGGCCCATCGCGTTGGTGTTTTAAGTGCATTTCACAACTAAGGAGCGGGTTCCTCGGCTGCAGCGAGCGAGGGTAAGGCGTAGGCTCCCTGCTGGCATTTTAATGGCGCAAGGACAGCGGTGCGGCGGGTCCTGTTCCCTGCCTTGCCAGGTGATGTTGGGATTTTGTTGGAAGTCCTCACTTCGTCCCCACATGGTGCTACTGTGCGCTGCGGCTGCTTTGTATCCCTCCACCCAGAGAGAAGGGGCAATGACCAGCTCTGCGGGGAGAGATTTGTCCCATTCGAGGCAGGGCAGCTCGCAGTGTGTCGTGTGTTCCTGCTCTCCCTGCTGATGGCTGCCAACGGGGTTAAGCTAAGCACGCAGCGTTCCCATGGGTGCAGTTGGGTGCGATGGATCCCGCACCCAGCGCTGGATGCGGGTGAGATCTTGGCTTCTGCTCACAGCACCTCCGTTGTAGCATCTATCAGTGGGGGCAAGTTTTGGTTTTTCTCTTGTTTTCCCTTTAGCTTTCCGTTCTCCCTGCTTTCATTCACTTCCAGGTCAAATCATTATCCGATTTCATGATGAAGTATCCTTTTACCCTGTAATTATATTGAGCTTGTGTGTGGATTTTTTTTTCTTCCTGATGGCTTCATCTTTTAAGCAATACATCATGAAAACACCTTGCCGTAATGATGTATTACACTAATAATATAGTAATACCTCATTGGAGTGACAGAACTATGGTGATATATTAAGGTGATAGAAAGCACTATAATACTATAAAACTTAAGATAATGTTCACCCAGCCGAGCATTTCATTTAATTATAGGATAAAATATGTTTTGCCCATTTAAGCATCAGAACTTGAGGACAAAACCATCAATACGGAGATCATCCGGGACACTGCAGTATCAAGGGTGACAAAACAGCACAGCAGATTAAATTGTGTTAAAAAGAAAATACTGCGCGCTTTACTTATGGTTGCTAATTAATGATCTGCTCAGTGCAGAAAGGAAGCTAAACAACCCTAAATTATTTTCCAATAGAGTCAATGAAGGTCATCAAGGCTTTTATTTCCCAGGTGCTAAGGCGTCTAATTAACTTTCTCCCACGCAGCCAGCCAGAAACAATAATCAAAGAAGATGTATTGGTGGTGCACCGGGCACGTGTGTGGCCGTGCACCCCTCTGCTCGCCCGGCGTCGGTGGGGGCTGCGGGTCCTCCCCGGGCCGAACAGCCCCCCAANCTCCCCGGGCCGAACCGCCCCCCAGAGCGGCGCCTGAAGGTGTGGGATGCTCCAAGAGGCCGTTTTACCCGAAAGGGTGTTTGTAAGAGGCTGTGGGTATGAATGCGTGTCTCTTCTCTGGGAATGTGGCTTTGGGCCATTTACACCGATTAAGTGGTTTAAGACCTCATCAATATTAACCACTTTTAAACGGGTTGCTTGTTAATATTTTCAAACTGGTTTTCTCTGGTCCTTGCTCTTGATCTTTCTGGTTTGTGTCTCGTCCTTTGCCAGGCTGGGTCATTGCTTCAGGCGTTTCCTCAGCCTGGTGCCTCCACGTTTGTCTTTTTCCTGCTGGATTGGCCGTATCCTTCCCCGTTGGCTCAGCTTGGGCCTGGCTTGCTCTGTTTTCTGGAGGCCGACGNGCCTGGCCTGCTCTGTTTTCTGGAGGCCGACAAACCTGCTTAGCGGGCAAGGGGATGCGGGACAGATCACTTTAAAGGGCAGATATATTTGAGCAGAATTTAAACTCGAATCACTTCAGGGATTTGTCTTTCCACAAAGCCAGGAAAACATGGTTTTGTTGCGTGAAATGTCATTGGATCTAAGTAGTTACGCTACGTAGGCTGTCATTAACTTCCTGTGACTGGACTGCACTTTGGCAAAACCTCCTTCTTCATCAATGGAATAATTTCTTTCAAAAAAAAAGACAAACATACTGTCTTCAAGGACCGTGATGACTCTGTGAGAAAATCATTGGTGACTGCAAAGCAGCCGTGGGATCTCCCAGGGAGTAGCCTTGTTCAGATGCTTGCTGACGTAGACAACATTTTTGGCGTGGTCGGCATTGAAAGAATCGAGAACGGGCGGAACAATCCTTAGGAAACATTTGAGAGGAGAAAACTGATGTGGTCCAACAGGAAAATGTTTGGTGGAAGAGTCTTCCTGGATCCTGTGGGAAGAGCTCACCAGACTGTGCCGTGAGGATGAGGGGGAGCGGGAAAGAGCACAGACTGTTGGGGTGGTGCCAGGTGGATCGGGTACGCTCCTGGCCAAGAGGGCAGGATTTGCACAGTTACATCACTGAGACTCCCGAACGCGGTGCCCAAAGAAGGAGCGTATGGAAATCCTGCTGGTGGCAGGCCCTTCCTGTGCTCCCCTGAGCCAAGGAGTGATGTTACCCCGGCGGTATTTTGCACCGATGCCGAATATCCCTATGGGCACTTGCAGAAACCTCCCACTGTTACATCTTGTTCACGTGTAGCCAAAGGATAAGTTCGCACCAACCACCGTTCCCCGAGACCGGCATCTGGGGCTGTGCTGGCCACGATGAAGCACGCGGCTGTGCTTGAAATGCTGGCTTGTTGGGGTGGTGAATTGCTGCAGCCGCTCAGAAGGTTTTCATAAAACCAGCACGTGTCATTTACTGATATTATAAAGTATTTCTATGGCATCTTCAGTTTCTAAGGCAGGCTCAGGTCTTAGGCGAGCCCACCGTCTGGAGCTGCTCTTTCCAATGTTGGCCAATGCACTACGTGGTGATGAGACAGACGGGCTTCCCGTCTCTTCTCTTACTGGGCAAATCCAGATAGAAAGTGCTGGTCAGGCTGCAGCTGCCTGTGGGGCCATCTCGAGTGTTGGCCTCCGCTTGGTATTTTCTTCCTTTTTATCGCTCAAGAAAGACTCAACGGTAGCAGGATTGGTGCTTCACCGCAGGATTCCCATTTACCCGGGTGCTTCACCCCCGCTGTCACCTTGTGGTTGAGACCTTCAGCTGCCTCAGCCGACTTGCTCCAGAGGGGAGCGAAACAACCAAGAATTAAGGCATCAAAAGCAAAATATCCCAAAAGAAAAAAAATAAAAATCCGTAAATGTCTCAGGAGCATGGCGGAGCTTCCACTCGCAAGTCAGATGGGATTTTTTGGGAATAATGACTCTCAGGTTTGACAGTTGGACAAGCTTGAAGGCTGGAACGGCTTTGCTGAGCCTCCGCTGCGCGCGGCAGAGTAGATCAGGCGTTAGGCAGTGTGCAAGATCCAGACGCGTGTTTGGGGCTTTTTTTATCTGGCTATTATACATAGTAGATGACACATCTAATAGATGCACTTACTGCATTTTTCATAATACCCATGTTGGTTTTTCAGCTCGTTGTGTCTCCCTGCAGCCCCCGCCCTGCTCCCTTCCTCGGGAAAGATTTGGTTTTTGCTCTACTTATTTTTCCCACCACATTAGGCGATAACATGTAAGAGCAGAAATCATGTTGCCTTATGGGCATTAGGCCAACTGTCTGAAGACAAGCTGCCAAACATCATAAAAAAAGGAAGTGTCTAGCACGCTAATTAGGTACATGGTAGGAAACATTTTGGAAAGGCGAGAAGGAGGGTAACTTGCACTGCCCGTTTGGGACTTCTGGGTGATTTCTTTCATCTGTCATGAAGAGGTCTTACCATTTTTTGTCTTTTCCTTTATGTACCTCTTCCTTTTTGCAAGGCGGGCGGTCTCATCCTCTGTGTTGGTGCTCAAATACTAATGCAGATGAGTCGTGTGGTTAGAAACACACTGTCAGGCTGAAAGCACCATCTCCCTCGAGTCTTGGCTCATCAAAACATCAAGCTGGTAAATAAAAATCACGTGAATCTGAGCCTTCAGCTGGGCTGGAGGGGCCTGGAGGGTCATTCCCAGGTTGCTCCAGCCTGGTGTGCGGGGCAGCTCCCTTGCTGGGAGCCCAGGACAGCGTGAGCTGTGCTCAGGGGTGGATAGGATCCCCGTACTGCGGTCAGGCACCTCGCGCCGGGGGGAGACGGTGAATTACAGAATCATAGACTGGCAGAGGTTGGAAGGGACCTCTGGAGATCACCTAGTCCAACCACCTGCCAGAGCAAGGGTCACCCGGAGCAGGTTGGACAGGATCACGTCCAGGGGGGTTTGGAATGTCTCCAAAGAAGGAGACTCCCCCACCTCTCTGGGCAGCCTGTGCCAGGGCTCTG
>RSEF01000019.1:1043732-1097807 GCA_003993805.1 Himantopus leucocephalus | reverse complement strand
CAGGTCCCTCTCTGCCGAGCTGCTCTCCAGCAGCAGTTGATGGGAGGAGGAGGAGGAGGTGATGGAGATGGCTTTGTGCTCTGCGGGCTGCTCTCCTTTCCACCCCTGCTGCACCAGCGCAGGACTTTGGAGGGGGAATTACTGCAAAGCTAAAGAGACATATATTATTCTGCACCATCTTGCAAAAGGCTTTGGGGGGCAGAAGAGCAGATCCTGCACCGCGGGACAGGATGGAGCAGCTTTGCCCCACGTGAGCATCAACTGTATGGTGTGGGCTGCTGCAGCTCAATCCACCTAGCGGGGGAAGTACTTTCGGCAAGTGAACCTCCGGGAGATGTAAAGTAGCAGGGGTCTTGCTTTGATACACAGCGTGTTGGCTAAAAGTGTAACTCCACCAGCAGCTGGGAGCAAAGCGCGCCAGGCACCCGTCACAAGGACGACAGGCAGCACGGGGACCAGCCGGAGGATCCGGCACACCGGTACCCACAGCCGGCATCACTGAGGGAAGGCAAAATCGCCCTCGAGCACCTTAACTGTATCTGCGGTTACGAGCTGGAGTTGGACCCTGTTACACTGTTTTAACTTCATTTTCAATGTTTAATTATTCTAACCGTGATAACCCAAACTCCCAGTGTGATTTACTGTCTCTTTTTAAGCGTCTGGGTCATAGATATGCTCAGTTAATTAACGTGCTGAATACTCCTTATTTGTCTGCTAGATAATGGATTGATTCATAATTTAAATAAGCAGCTGTGTATATCTTTCCCTTGAACTATAAAAGNAATTTAAATAAGCAGCTGTGTATATCTTTCCCTTGAACTATAAAAGGCAGGCCGCTGTCATTCATCTCTTTTCGCTCCTGAATTTGAATATGTTTAGGGAAATATTTTGGTGGGATTCTTGAACACTGCAAACGGAGGAGCCCTTTGTGTGTGGCCCCATGGCAGTGGCGGCGGGGCTGTCGCGGTGCTGTCGCGGTGCCGTCTGCGCGCTGCCTGCCCAGCGCCCCCGAGAGCCGTTGGCGCTGCCCCGCGCTCAGCCTGCGGCTCCCCGGCAGCCGAGCCGGGTCCCGGCGGTGGGACACGGAGGGTATGGCAGGGGTCAGCTGAAACCCTGAGCCTCTGCTTCGGTGCTGAACCTTGGGGAGATGCGGGCTCGCGTCCCCGGGGAACGGCGCCAATTATATATTGGCCCCCTTTGGCTGGCGCTGCTGCCCGCCTGCTGTTGGACTTTGCTGGAGGGCTGTGCCAGACACGCCGGCAGCATCGTTTGTGGGCCAAAGCAAGGCTGGGTTGCCAGGCGTGCGAGGAGCCAAAGGCTGGGCCAGCGTGACCGGCCAAGACAGCTGGCTCGGGCTAAAAACCAGGGGAAATCATCCATTGCCCCAACCCGCAGAGTGCTGGTGCCCAAAGGAGGTTGGAGGAGTCTGCCCCATGGTGGGTTTAAGGCTTGGAGTTATTCTTATCCCTTCCCTGTGCCCCAGCTCCTCAACTGCATCTCCCAAAAGCCCCAAAACAAGAAGAAAAGAGGCTGGAGAAGGTTCTTTTTTTTTTTTTTTTTCCTCTTGTTAGTTCTACTTTCTCTGTGCACCATCCTCACGGGTTTTTTCCTGGGGCTCTGCAAATTTGTCCTGTCCTCTGCTGCTTTTTAGTGATGCTCCAAAGGTACTGATGGTCGTTTTCCTCTCCTTCCCTGCCCCCCCAGCTTGCGCGCTACACCAAGGAGGGCTTCCTTCATCTCGGCGCCCTCGGGACCACGACTCTTCTGCCCGATACCCGCTGCCTGGTGGATAACGTGAAAAGCCGCTTCCCTCAGCTCCTCGATTGCGACAAGGTCAAGAGCAGCCTCCATAAGCGCTGGAATTTCATACAGGTCTGTTACGGGTCTGCCATCGGTGCTGCCCCTCTGCTTCCCCAGCCGTGGGCTGTGGCACGTCGTCTTTGGCATGGGACGATGGGGGACGAGGGTGAAAGGGTCCTGTGCGACAGCGGGTGCCGGGTCCGAGGGCAGAGGGAAAAGGTTAAGAGGCACCAGGGGCAGGGACAGTATTTTAGGACAATTTCCAGTAGACGTTTCCCTTTCTGGTACCCTCAGGCGTATGTAACCTGCCCTGTGGATGACTTTCAGATTTCTTTGTTTCTTACAGATAAGCTATGGTGAAATCCGTGAAAACACGGTACTTTTGTCCCAGAGCAGAGAGTAAATAATATACGCTGTACGGAAGCGGCACACCTTCCTAACGCAGGGGGGCAGCCACGCTAGTTAAAGGCTGCAGATGTTCCTTGGCTGCTGATGTGTTAGGGATCCGTGTTGCAGTGGTAAAGGTTGCTCATTCAATTCGCATTGGATTATTTTAGGAATTATTAGGAGTTAATCGTTTTGTTTGACTTGCATTACCGCCCAGCTAAGTGCTGTGCGCTTTCCAGCAATGCACAAGGACGCAGCTGCACTCCTGGGCAGCACCCGGTCCTGGCTTGCTTCACAGGCAACCCCATGTCTTTGTGTTTTTTTTAAATATTTTCCCCGTATCCTTTAATTGTAGAACGGCGCCATCCTGAACAAGGGAACGGGACGATGCTTGGAAGTGGAGAACAGGGGAATGGCCGGAATCGATCTGATTCTTCGCAGCTGCACAGGACAAAGGTGGACGATTAAAAATTTCATCAAGTAAGGGGTGGAAGAGTCAGACGAGTTTGACTCGAAACACGGCTGACTTGGACTGATCCGACTGGACTCCTTTGGAACGGACGAAATATCAAAACAGAGCTTTATTCATGTTATTAGGAGAGGACATGGGGGAAATGGGCATTTGTGTCTTTTTATTTTTCTGTATATTAGTCTCCCACAGCTGATTCCAACTGTGTGAAATTGGGTCAGAACTGCTATTTTCTTCTGGCAAGCACTCTAAAAGGTACCACTTATTTCTGCTGGAATGACTGTAATAAGCTCATGCAGTCTTGTGAGCATTTTACTGACGGGGAATTGTTGCTTTCCCAGACGACTCCAAGCTCTCCCAAAGGGCCAGGTAGGTTTGCACCGCGATCGGAGTCAAGAGACCCTGGATATACCTGCCTGGCCAGCATGAAAACTTACGTGCTTGTGAGAGGAGAAGGTTGCCAAGCGCCAAATGAGCTGAGTTTGAAAGACGTGGCCTTTTGCTAGGTCCTCTCGTTCTTCTCCCTTTCTTGCCCTTGCATCCAGCAGCCCTTTTCTTGAGTCTGGGAGAGGTTAAGCTCCCCCTGGTAGCTCCCATGGATCTTTCCAACCCTTAAACACAGACGTCATCAAACAAAATCCTATTGAAAAAACACGCTGGTCTCCCATTGCCCCCTCTCCATCGCTCACGCGCTGCTGTTGGCCAGGCCAGCCCCGTGCAGCACCTGTCCCTCCCATGGACACCCCAAATGCGTTCCTTTTCCAAAAGACCTCGGGTGTCTACCTGCCTGTTTGGGCAGTTGCCTGCCCTTTTGGCTGTCGGCCGGACTCACGCTTGCTGAGTGAGGCTTGCGGGATGCTTCCTGCCCCATGGGAGCCTGGGGAGCTGCGGGTCCACCTTGCCGCCCCAGCAGAGCTCTTGGCCTGGCACTGTCCTCTTGGAGACCCACCTTTACCCTTTTTTTGTTCTTTTCTTGTAGAAGTGAGGATGGATGTGCCGGTGTGGGCAACAGGCTGAGAGCAGGTAACGTGAGAGGTAGTCCCGCTTGAGCGTCCCTCCCACGGAGGCTGTAGGGTTTGGTTTTGAGGCATCCTTGCTCTGAACGAAGACTTCAATAATGGTAGTCTCCCGAACTTCGTAGTGGTGTTCTCTTCCTGAGCCTTGAGCACACCTGTCCTGCCTGGTCAGTGTGTGACTGTGGTCGAGGTCCACCCCGACCACTACGTGTTTCTGCAGTCCTTCATGAGCTGTGGTGGAGCAAGGAAGGGGAGAGGGAAGGCAAGAGACCCATAAATGGCTGAAATTCTTGGCCTTGAAGTCACTTGAGGCTGTTAATACGGTGGGGCGACCTCACCTGCTTTTTTTGGCCTACAGCTACCAATTCCACGCGTGGGAGACCATTGGTTTGGGGTCCTGCTGTCTGGCTACCTGGAAAAGGGAAATGTGGTCTTGCAAAGTTGCTTTACAGGGATGCCAGCCTAATGGGTGGATACAGGCTTCGCTCGGTGGAGAGGAGAAGCCAGCCCATCTCCTGTCCTTCTCACGGAATAAAACTCTTTCTGGTTGCCCTCTGGCTAGGGTGCACTAAAATATATTAATATATGAGATGTACCTGTAAATATTGTTTCCCAAAGACGGGATGTGCACAGAGTTGTTTGCTGCAGAGCACTCATGCCTGTCTTCCATTTGCATCAGGATGAAGCTACCTGGATGTTTAATGAGTTTAATTTTCAGTGCCATGCAGCAGCTTTATAACTGATGTTTTAGTAATTTATTGAACAGAAGCAGATATATTTCATTGTTCCTTCTACAGCAATGAGCATCACATAGGACTGATTGTTCATTTAGGCTTGACAAGACTTCCTCATCCATTGGGGTTGTCTCTGATTTTTTTCCCTTGCCTTCCTTAATGAAGTAAAACCTCTTAGTTGTCCTGAATTGCAAAGTAGGGAGTCAATGTAGAATTTTGCTCTCTTATTCGCTGTTGCATCATCTCTTGTGTAATAAATTTTAGCACTTACAAAAACCAACATGATCACCATGTCTTTAGATGCATGATGTGTTTCCCCTTGCGTTTGTTGCTGCCTTCGGAGAAAAGCAATTTACTGATGAAGTGGACTCCAGGAAAGTCTGGGGGATTTGAGACTTCACAGCTAACGGTCAAAGTGGTAAAGTGCCCTTTAATTGAGCAATCAGTTTGCTGTCCGTCATCACTGGAAGCCACATATTGTTTAGTGTTGGGAAAAGCCTGCATGTTTCAGGATAAACAACCGAAAAGCCCTTGGATGTTGCCTGTGCTATAATTCAGGGTTCCCAGGTCAGCTCTAGCCCTGCCAGTGCTCAGGGCACCAACAGATGGGCTTTGTCAGATTTAATCGTGGTGGTATAAGGTGTCACCGCCCCCAGCCTTCCATCTGCTTCAGCTGCTGGAGGTTTCTGTCCCCGTCACCGGCAGCAGAAATGAATGTGTGGCCGCACCTCAGCTACCATAATTGGCAGGACGTGCTTCAGCCACCAGGCAGGAGGGACTTGCTCTATTTAACGCGTGGGAATGTCTGCCAAAGTCACTCCGGGACGGCCGCGCGGCTCCGCTCGGGATGCGGCGGCCCCTGGCAGAAGCGGGGTGCGCGGGCAGCGTTTCCGGCTGCCTGCTGGGCTGAGGGACCTGCACTTGGGACCTCGCCCTCGGTCGACACAAGACGACCTGGCGATGAGGATCCCGTTGGTGATGGGCTCTTTGATCCTTTAAAATATTAAGGTTCCGAGGTGCCTTTCCTTCGTGCGCCGTAAGGAAAACAAATGCCTGAATATCCAAAAGCGAGGGAACGCTGGAAATGAACGCTTTGCTCCGGGACCCTCAGGTGGGGCAGAAACCCTGCCGAGGTGGTTTGCTCCTTCTCACTGGTGTACACAGAGTGCTTTCAAGTGACTGAAAAGAAGCAGCGTGAGCAAAATCAGGATTAAAAGTGAGAATTTAATCGGCCGTGTCCGTGTAACTGAAGTTCTGTTCTGACATTGGTTTGTGACACGCAGAGATGATTGCCGAGGCGACGACCCGAGGTCCGCACCCTCCTCAGCCGTAGAAATCTGTCTTAGAAATCTGGATCTAAATGTTGCATCTTGCGCTTATCTCTAATAATATGTTAATTGCTTTAAAAAGTGATATCGAAGTGGTTCTTATTAAATATATGATTTGAGCCTTGCCTCTTGAGTGATTTTAAAAAGATTCACTGCTGATGAGATACAGAGGCAGTCATTTTTCTCTGTTACTTATTTAATAGAAAAGTGCTGCTGTTTTAATGGAACTTCCATTTTAAAAAGAAATGGAAATGAAGGAGAAATCAAGAGAGATGGCGGATGCAGATTAACCTCCCGTTTCATCCATCCCTGCTGGCTGCCACTCACCAAGATAATGCGGTTACGTTCAAGAAGCTGAAAAGAGACGTTACATGGTAAAAAAGCATCACTTGCGTTCCTGTGCCCGGGCTGGGTGTTTCTAAATATAACCTGAAGCTTGGGGCACTCCTTAGACCCACTTTCTTACCCCCATGTTCTCCTAAACCCCATCTTGTCGGTGATGTGGTGTCCCTGTAAGGACAGCGAGGTGTGGGTAGGTATATGCCCGTGTGGGGGGGAAGTGTATCTGTGGGCGCCCCGTGTAATGAGGGCGCCGTGGCAGTTCTCCCGACGGGAGCAGCGGCTCTCCCAGCCGAGGTGAGGACGCAGCAGGCTGTCCGCAGGGGTCCAGGTAAGTGTAGCCTCCAACCTGTTTGGGCAGAGCGTGGTAAATGGAGTTCCATCGTGGAGTGTCCCGTTTGCACCCACTTGAAGGACGACACAGGACTGATGGAGGAAAACCCGTGCTCTTCTTGTGTGCGTTTTACACGCTCAAGACTTTCTAAGGGGAAAGGTCCGGGTTAGGGAACGGTACGATCCAATGTGCTTTACGGCGGATTGAAGTCACCGGCCAGCTCTTACTCTTTCCGGGCCCTTAGCAGGACCTTTGTGCTGCCCAGGGCAGAGCGCCAAACTTTCAGAAAGTTCCCTCTGAGCCCTCAAATGAAGTTAAACGGCTGCCGTTTCAAAGTCCAAACTTTAACTCGTGGTGTCCCAATAGAAGAGCCTCTCTGCTTGATCACTGAGCGATTTGGGCACGCATCCACTGTTAATAGATACAGGTTTAAGTGCTCCACTATGCCGTGTGAAATTAGGCGTTTGAAATCTCCACAGCTCACTTTTGCAGGTGAGAAGCCATCTGGCATTGGGTTGGGGAGTGGGAAAAGCGTGTATGACCATTAGGAATCTCAGCTGGATTTCCAGGGACTTTGGGATGAAGGATTAAGGGTCCTTCCCTGTCACTGCCGAACCAAAGTGATCCATGGATGGTCCTTTAAACATCAGAAAAACTTCACGCCAGCTTTAGGGACATAAACCCTTCCAGCCCCACCAGCCTAGTGCCGGAAAGGTGAGGGGCTGAGCTCTTCTGCATTTTTACTGAAAGGCCAAAATCTTGTAGATGGGCTGATACTGGGAGGAGGTGGTTCCTGGAATCACTGCTGTTATAAATCAGAAAATCCCCCAAGTTATTAATGGCTTTAAATCTTCCTGCAGGCAGGAGCCACACAACGCACTGCAGCCAGTGTAGTTGCTCATCTCATTCAGGTTTTCAGCTACATCGGCGCTGGTGGGACTGGGATCTCAGCTGTGCCTTTTGCTTAGGAGCGAAGTGACAGCATCCTTCTAGCAACACATTCCGGTGAAATAACAGCAGAAATGACAAGCTTGAAATCCCAGCTCAGCAGTCCCCAGTTATCCAAGATATCTTGTCAAGAGCAAGCGGGTTAAGTGTCACGTCCCAGGGGGATTACTGCCGATGTCTCAGCCGGGTGCAGCGGCTGGTGCCATCCATGGCTCCTCACCCCGGGGAGGTCCCACCTATGGGCTGAGGTAGGAATTTATAGCAGAAAAAAAAAAAAAAAAGGTCAAAAAAGGTCAGTTCAGTTACAGGACTGCGAGTTTGGGTTACTCCTGCAAGCCCCAGCTGAAAATTTGGCCCAAGTGCTTTGGATCGCGCTTGGAGCTAAGATACCTGCACGCTGGTTGTGCTCAAGGCAGTGCGATTTATTGGGAAAATAATAACCTAGGCATTAGCTCCAGGGTCTCCTAAACGGCTAAATATTTATTTTGAAGCATGCAGGAATCGCTACCTAGAACAGCCATCCCGATCCTCTGTGTCGAGTGTTGTTCCTCTGGCAGAAGGGAAAATAACAGGAAGAAAGATTGTATAACCCGGAGAGCTTTCCAGAGGAGGAGTTTCTTATTTTATTCCCATCTGGTGGCTCTGAGACGTGATGGGTAATAGCTCTCCAAATGTCTTTCCTGGCTATTGTAATTCTAGGTTTTATTGTTATAGGCAAGTATTTCATAGTTAGGCAAGAACCCATGCAGGAACTAATTTCTTATTGTGCTCTTCAGAAATCACAGCCGGGAGGAAAATAACTGCAGAGTGGGGACAAGGTGATTTGCTGTGCTGAGATGCAGAATTGTCACCCAGCACTAAACCCGTAACAACTTCTGGCATTTTGAGAGCAGAAGAGCTACCGCGAGGATCCTTTTAGCCTCGCAAGCTCCCCCTGAGGAGGCTGGGTTATTTCCCGCAGTGCTTCTCAGCATTGAAAATGCGCTCGAGGGCTCATCCTGGGAAAACTGGCCCAGCGCCGCAGCCCCGCGTGGCGGATGGCACAGAGCTCCCGCCTGGGTCTCTGCCACGTGCGGGAGCTTCCCGAGGCTGCAGAGACGCTGAGCTGCGGTGTGGTGGGTTCGACCTGGGCTGGCTGCCGGACGCCCACCCGGCTGCTGTCTCAGCCCCCCCTCCACCACAGGGCAGGGGGAGAAAATCAGATGAAAAAGCTCTTGGGTCAAGAGAAGGGTCGGGACATCACTCACCGGTTACCATCACGGGGAAAACAGGCTTGACTTTGCGAAAAGTGATTTCATTTGTTGCAATTGAAAATGGAGAGAGATGGTGGGAAACAAAACCAAAACTGAAAACACCTTTTCCCCAACACCCCCTTTTGTCCAGGCTCAGCTTCACTCCGTCATTCCCAACTCGTCCAGCTCCTCCCCACTCCCTAGGCGGTGCAGGTGGGTGGGGAAGGGGGGCTGCGGTCAGTCCAGAACACTTTGTCTATGTCCACCCTTCCTCACACTCTTCTCCTTCGCCATTGTGGGGTCCCTCCCACGGGATAAAGTCCTTCATGAACTGCTCCAGCGTGGGTCCCCCTTGGGCCACAGTTCCTGCAAGAATACTTGCTCCAGCGTGGGCTCTCCGTGGACTGCAGCTTCCTTCAGGGCATCTCCACCTGCTCCAGCGCGGGGGTCTCCGCAGGCTGCAGCGTGGCATCTGCTGCACCATGGTTTCCTCCGTGGGCTGCGGGGGACAAGGTGCTTCATTCACCATGGTGTGCTTCACCATGGTAGTCTTCACTGGGCGCAGCGCCTGGAGCATCTCCTTCCCCTCCTCCTTCACCGACCTCGGTGTCTGCGGGGCTGTTTCTCGCACGCTGTTCTCACTCCTCTCACAGCAGCTGCGCAGCAGTTTTACCCTTTCTTAAATATGTCGTGCCAGAGGTGCCACCAGCTTCACTGCTGGCCTCAGCTTTGGCCAGCAGCAGCTCTGTCGGAGCCAGCCAGACCCTGACTTCGACCTTGCTCTGCCCCGTGCCCGCTTGCCCAGCTGGGACCCCACGCAGCTCCCGGAGCAAAGCAGGGGACAAGACGGCTCTGGTTGTGGGAGGGAGGGAGGGAGGAACTATGATGGAAAGGAGGGCTGCCCCTTGCCAGTGGTGAATTTGGAAAGACTCGGAGCATCTGAGGAGGAGGTGTGCCTTTGGAGGGGTTTCTCTGGGCAGAGCTGGCTCCAGGCCAGGCAGCGTGGGACGGTGTTGCCCCAAGGTGGGGAGGGAGGTTTGGTGGGGAGGCAGAGGGTGAGGGACCGACCCTTCCAGCCCTGGGACCGTGGGGCTCTGCCGTGACCGGCTCCCTTTGCCCTCCCTCCCCGGCCCCCTCCTCGTCCCGCTGGGAGGGGGGAGGGCAGCAGGGGAGCAGCGTCTGCCCCGGCATTGCCCTCCCACCCTCTGCTTTGCCCCTCGACTCCGGCGTCATCTCACCCGCACCTTCACTCCATTCATGTTTTCTGCTTTGGCGCTATTTTTGTTCCACTTTCCCTTTGTCTTTAGCGCTGTCTTGTCTTAGTTTTTGTGTCTGGGGCTGCCTTGCATTCCCCTCTTTGTTCTCTGCGTGAGTTTGCTCCATCTCTGTCCTCTCTCGTTCCTCTATTCTCCATGTGTTTTCTTTTGTTTGCTCTCTCTTTCCTTTGCTATTTCTTTTGATTGCTTATTTCTGCTTCTGATTTTTTTCACTGTTTCTTATTCTTTCCTGTTTCATATCTCTTCTTTTTTCCTCTTGCTTTGTTTTCCCCATATTCTTGTTCTCTCCCCTAGTCGTTTCGTTCTTTGTACATCATCATTTTGCCATTTAGATTTGCCATCTACCGCTTTCCCCTCTCAGTTTGCATTTTGAGTTGGAAACCAGTCTGTGTTTCTTTCTTTAAATTTTAATCATAGTGCCTATAATCCAAATCCTTTTTTTCTTTCTTTCTTTTTATCGCTAATAACTAGACGTCGGCACAGCTCGTTACAGAAGCTGGTATC
This sequence comes from Himantopus leucocephalus, assembly GCA_003993805.1. Taxonomy (NCBI): domain Eukaryota; kingdom Metazoa; phylum Chordata; class Aves; order Charadriiformes; family Recurvirostridae; genus Himantopus; species Himantopus leucocephalus. The sequence continues at coordinate 1,087,439 of RSEF01000019.1, read as the reverse complement.
CATCCTGCCTCTGCCAGCGCTGCAGTGCTTTGGCACAGGCTGGGTGGTGGTGATCGCGTGGCCAAAGCCACGTTTTTTCCAGACTCCAGGACCTCCCTGCCATGGAAAGGTGCAGGCAATGGGTGGGTCCTGCTTTCAAGCAGCAGGAAGCCGTGGTGTTTGGGGACACGTGTCTCCGAGGCGGTGGGGTGAGCCTGTGGTCCCCCATTGAGAGGGTCCAGATCACTCATGCGGAGGGAGGGAGAAAGGGATTAGGGTAGGTGGGAGGATGTGGGTCTCGGGGACTGGGTTTGCTGTAAGCTGAGATTGTCCTTTTTTTCTAATAAGGAAAAAAAACCCAAAATACTCTACCAGCCTTTATGCTGCCCTAGCTGAGCTGAATGAGAGGGAAAGAAATGCCCAGAAGAGGCTCCTGTCCAGGTGCTGTGTAGTGGGGTTGGTGGTGGGCCCATAAGCACGTGGCATTACAAGGGGAAAAGCCAGGAGCTGCGGGGGAGGAAGGGAGGATTCAAGAAAGGGAGATGGAAGAGATGAGGGCCAGATTGAGTGAGATGAGCAATGGGCAGATACCTGGGCTGCTCGCTCCAGGATGGGTCTGTCTTTGGCCATGAGGAAGGTGCCCGACCCATCACGGGGTTCCAAGAAAGGTCAACGCTGCCATGCCCAGCCCCGGCGTGCGGGTCACCCCCAGCCCCAGCACATGGGTCACCCCCAGCCCCGACGGTGGGCTGGGAGGTGCTGAGGACCTTCTCCATCCCCCAGGACGGCCGTACCCAAGCCCCTTCCTGGCAGATGTTCATCCCGTCTGGTTCTGAACCACCACTGATGGTTCGTCAGTGCTTCCTCAGGCATCACTGTCCTCGCTGTCAGAAATATTTTTCACACGTCTGGGCTGAATTGTCCCTCTGAATGGCAAGTCTGAGCCTTCCTGCCTTCCCCAGCCCCGACAGGGAAGCTGGGTGGGTTTTTTTTCTTCTGCTCCTATTCCCTGTGTCATTTTTCTTCTGGTCGAGAACGGAGCGAGCTGCAGCTCTTTCATGCTTCCTAGCCCAAAAAGTGGCAGCTCCCTCTTGCTCATCCATGACTGCTGGACCTGGTGCAGAGGGGCTACACATAACCCAAACCCTCAATGGGAGGTGACAACAAGGGACCATCCAGCTGCTGAGAGTGTGACCCACTGGCCTGGGACCATCGGGGGACAGCGTGGCCCCAATATAAATCATAAACCAAATTAATTATAAGCAATCTATAGAGCAAGGTCAGGGTCTCACATTTACTTTCCCGCTAAGATAATTTGGTTGACCTCCTCTGTTTAAGCGTAACAGCTCCTGCCGAGCTGCTTTGTTGCAGTTGATAGCAAGATAATTATAATCCCATCAGTGCTTAAACTGTTTCAATAGGCAAAAGACACACTCTTCAGGCCTTTGATGGATATCTAACAGCTCCCAGAGATTTGATATTAATCAGCTGCTATCTCTTGAGTGCTGGGAGGCAAGCGATCACTGACAATAACAGGCGAGGGAAAACATGATTTTTCTGAGATGCACATTTAAAAAAAAAAATAATGCTTTGCGAGGAACGTGCTTGCGGGCTGCGCGCCGGCACTGGCTCTTAACGTTCCTGCTTGCTTCGCCACAGAAGCGGCCTCGGAGCTGGAAACGCAGCTGGAAATCTTGCTCCCAGCCCTCGGTGATCCCGGTTGGCACCAATTTCCTTTTCCTGCAGGTGAAGGGAGGTGAACGAGCGCGTCTGCCCCTTGCAGTCAGAGGAGGGCGGATTTTTGTCGTTAGTCTTGCATGAATTATTTAACGGTTGGAGTTGTAAGGTGAGGAGTGAAAAACGCTGGTTAAAATGTTACTTAATATTTGATTGCATACAAAATGAAGGCCTCATAGTGTTTGAATCCTTCCTGGAAAAAGGTGGCAGGTAAAGCGTATTTATTATTGAAGCCTTTGAACCAGAGGCATTAAAACCTGAAAATCAAACAAGTTGCTTTTCATGTTTTAATGAACGATTTCCCCCATACTGCAAATTTGTGCGTGAAATTACGAAAAGTAAAAAGCTCATCCACGTCTCTGCAATTCTGCTATTAAACTGCAATGAGACAGACAATCCGGTCAATAACGCTAATACTCTTCTTCACAAGAAGTCAGCGGTGCTGAGGGCCTTTGAGCCCGAAACTCTTCCCGCTCCCACCCTGCGGAGCAGGGACACAGTTCTTCCCCGAACACTTGGGACCTTAACCTATGTAATTGCACCCTATAACGTGGCTCGTTAAAAGACCAGACTCCTGTGAGACTCCGAATAGCTGAACAGTGCACAAAAAGTGTAATTGTTTTCCGAAGAGGGTTTTATTTTTTTAATTTTTAATCTGGTTAGGAGTGCACGCGGTTCTGTTGGATTTTGCTTTAATTATTGTTATTTGTGTGTAAACATACAGCGAGATTGTTGTAACCATTGGCCTGGAAAACTACCTAGGAGGTATTTGCTCCTCGCTGCAGTGTTTAACGTTTCATGACTGTTATTTTTCGCTGTATCCAACACTCTCCAGCCCTGTATTACGAGAGACCCCGCATGCCCTGAACAATGGGGGTGTCCCCGTGCTGGGACCTGCGCGAAGCACAGCAAAGGAGACGGCTGAAACGCCTGAGATGAAGGAAGGAGGAACATTTGGGCACGGTCCTAGGGCAGGGCCGAGCTGTTTCTGCTCTGAGGCCGGGGAGATGGCCGCGGGCAACGCGCCAGCCTGTGCCCCTGCCTGTCCCGGGCGCCGATGCCCACCCCGAGAGCCAGAGAGGAGGCAGAGTGCTGTATTTGTTGCTGGTTTTGGGTTTCCCTCTCCTGCTCTGCCACCTCCCTGAGCCAGAGGGCTCTCTAAATATCGCAGAGCATCTAGTCTGAGGTGCTTCATGGTTTGGCTTACACTCTTCGTTTGTGCCAGCCTCTCACCTGGGCAAGCAGCGTGGGGTGCTGCTGTCTCCTGGCTTTGCTGGAAAGCCACTACCTGTCCCCTTTGCAGCAGGGTCATGTGGGAACTCCACCAATGCCCATCGTCTTGTGTGCTCGTACCTGCTCCCCTCTCCCAGGCGGACCCAGGAAGGTGCTGGTGCTCAGCGCTTGCCCAGAGGCCACTCCTTGCCCATGGGGCCGATGCCACCCGAGCAGGGGCCTTTCCCCCGCGTCCCAGGGCAGAGCCCTCTGCCTTTCCTGTGTGCTTGCATCTCCATCACAGAATCACAGACCAGCAGGGGTTGGAAGGGACCTCTGGAGATGATCTAGTCCCACCCCACTGCCAGAGCAGGGTCACCCAGAGCAGGTTGGACAGGAACACATCCAGGGGGGTTTGGAATGTCTCCAGAGAAGGAGACTCCACAGCTTCTCTGGGCAGCCTGTGCCAGGGCTCTGCCACCCTCAAAGGAAAGAAGTTTTTCCTGGTGTTGAGATGGAATTTCCCATGTTCCAGTTTGTGGCCGTTGCCCCTTGTCCTGTCGCTGGGCACCACTGGAAAGAGCCTGGCCCCATCCTGTTGCCACCTGCCCTTCAGATATTGATCAGCACTGATGAGATCCCCTCTCAGTCTCCCTTGAAGGGAAACATGCTGCAGTGCATTAATATAAAAAAAAGTTATAAAAATAATAAATAATTTCCCCCACGCAAGGTGAAAATCACAAGTGCACCTTGTGAGATAAAGAGGATGGGTGTCCTCGCTGGGGCGCCAAGTCCCTGATGGGTGCTGTGACAGCCGGAGGGCAGCGGTGTGGGGTGGCCCATGGCGGGTGCTGCCCTGCGCCCCGGCACCAGGCGTGCGGTGCAAGACCTCGGGAGGAGAAGGAAAGGCACGCAAGGTGTGCGAGGGCGACACCGGCACAGTGTGATGGGTTTGGTACCCTGGCTGGGCAGCGGCAGGAGATGTCCGGCCGGTCCCCACCTGCACCTTGGTGGGGCGATGCTCTCCTGCGGTGTGTCTGAACCCCGCGGGGCTCACGCACTGACCCGTTACCCGCAGGGAGGGTGAAGCTGTGGGTCGGTGGTTTGAAGGCAGCGATTTCTGCTTCTTTTCAAGCCCCACAAGGCAGCCACAGGGAGCCCTGTCCTGCCCGGGCACCGCCGAGCCGGGGACCAGCGACACGGCGAGGAAAGCCGCTTCCTCAGTGCCACCTTGTGCCTGAAACCCAAACAGCCCGGCGGTTTGGCAGGGTTAAAAAAAAAGCTAAAGTTAAAAAGCTCAGGGTGACGGCAAGGGACTGGGAGCAGTCCAGGACTTGCCCATGGGGCTAGCAAATGCCAAATGGGGGCAAAAAAAGGCTTTTGAAGAATGCTCCTCCCTGAGAGTTGTACCCTGGTGACAACGCCACTTTATGCGAAGATTTAACAGGGAAAGTTGAGCCTTGCCTTACCAAAAGGTTTATTTAAAAATGGCTTGTGTGCTGGAGAGAGGCGCGTAGGCCGGGGACTCTGTCCAGCCAGCGGCCTCCGGATGGGGGTCCCGGTCAGGAGTCGGATGCTAGGTAAATGTGGCAATAAATAGGAAGGTGAGTTTCAAGCTCAGTGTGCCTGACCGGTGCTTTCCTTGCCCATGAGGCCTCTTACAGAGGTGTCCTCCTGGTGTCAGCCACTCATCCCTGGTCTGCCATGTGCAGCAGTCAGATGCTGAGCCTGGGAAAGTAAGTGGAGCAGGACACAGTCCAATATCCTCTCTGTGTGTGTGTATGTCTTTTTTTAACCCTGATCCTTAACTAAAGCAAATATCCTGGCCATCAGCCTGTCAAAGTGGGGAATGACACATACAGGCAAGGAGGAAAGCTTGACCTCTTGAAAAGCCCAGTGGTGGGAGGTGAGGGAGAGGGGAGACCGTCAGGGCTGTGCTGCCCTAGGATGGCCGAGCGCCAGGGCTGGAAGCGTCTGGTGAAACCACGGTGCTGCAGACTCACACCTCACCTTCAAACTCAACTCTGCCCGCTTCTCTCCTTGTCCCGGAAAATCTCCTCGATATCTGTTGTGGGTTGACGCCAGCGGGCAGCTAAGCCCCAGACAGGCACTTGCTGACCCCCCCCTGCAGCTGTGTCCCCTCCCAGGCTCTTGCCCACCCCAGCCCTCCCGCTGAGGGGCAACGTGGGAGGCAGAGGTGCCCCGATGGTGGGCAACCAGCAAAAGCATCGGTGTGTTATCGTCAACCCTGGGAACTGCTGGATCTGGAGAGATCTTGGACTTTTCCAACCTGGGAATCACGTGAGCTTGATAACTCCAGCTAAACCACTTGGCAAACCATCAGGGGCAATGTCAGAGCTATTAGAGGCATCTCTGCACATCACAAGTGACAGGAAGGTCTTCAAAAAAGTGGGGGAAGAAAAGACAGGAGGGGGAAACAAGGAGAAAAGTTCAGAATTACAAGTCTGCCCTTTGAGCAGCAGCGTCTGGGTCAAAAGCCCTGGAGTAGACAAACTATCCATCGCTCAAACACCCATAAGAACAGATCATATAATACAGCATTGGAAAAAATCATAGCGAAAGATACATTTCCTCTGCTGAAAAGGCAGTGGGCGCGTGCCAGGTCCCTGTTCACCAGGGAGCGGGGTGGGTGGGTGGTGGGTTCAGGCTGAAGGACGGGGTCTCCTGTGGGTGGGCTCTGCTCTGCCACCCCCCAAGGAAAGCCCAGTTCCCTGGGAGCAGAGTGGTCCCAAAGCGCTCCTGGTAGAGGCACTGCTAGCAATTAATGGCAGGTTAATTATTCAGGCACTTAGAGATGAGAGAGAGAGAGAGAGATGGATAGTTGAGCTATTGTTAGCTAGAGCGGTGTGTAATTGTAGCTTCACATTTTAAAGCTTTGACATGACAAGGAGACATCTTTTAGCTGCTTAGAGGAGAAAGAGGGACTCACACGGGCTGGTGCAGAGGTGCCTTTGCCTTCAGCAGTGCTGCCCTGTGCTCATGCACGGTGCTGGGGCCTCTTTCGTGTGAGCCACTTGTGACCATGTGGACTATTACATGAGCGTGGGCATGTGGAAGAGCCAGCCTGAGCATGTCCTGAGCTCTTTGAGATGCTGAGCAGGAGCACCCATTGAGAAAAAAAGCCTTCGAAAATTACACCGTATTTTTTTTCATAGTAACAACAAAGCCCTTGTAGATAAGCAAGCCAACAGCACAGCAAATGGGCTGTCTTCTCCACAGGCTTCCCAGTTCCATTCACCTTTAGGTGGGTCTTGTCTTCGTGATCTCCTTCGCTAGCATATCTTGTAGAGCAAGGCTGAGCAGGGGGGGATGATGGTTGACACCCAGCCTGAGCAGCTGCATGCTGTAGGGTGTCTTTCCAAGCAGAACTGATCTTGCCAGCTGACTGGAGAGGATGTCAAAATCTTCAAAGAGAAGATTCCTTCAAGGGGAAGGTAAGTTGGTCTCATCTGGGAGCATCTTGTCTCCTCTGATTTCTGTTTCTAAAGTTTCTTTAAAGAAGCTGTGGAGCCTGCCAGCCTGGACCGCTCAGTCCTTTCTCAGCCTTCTCAAATAAACACATTTTTACTTTCAACCACAAGAGGTCCCCAGGATCCTAAGGCAAAAAAAAAAAAGGAAGAAAAATACACTTAGGAGCAAGTTTTGGAAGCAGATTCTAAAACAGCGGTGGGGGGGAAACCTTGCTCTCTCTTCCAGACACGAGACTTCCAACACATGTCTTGCTGTTTGGGTTAGGATTCTTGGGGTGAGATTTCAAACTTTCTCAGCAGGTGTGGGACCTGGTTGGATAGCTGAGATGCTCCCAGCACAGTCTGGGAAGAGCCAAACTGAGGTAAAACCACGTTTTTCAGCAATGGGACGCACCAAAGCAACACACTATAAGGGCTGGCAGCTGTGACAAGGTCATTGCGTCCTCAGGTGGTCGTCGTCTCTTCAGTGGCTGTGATCAAGTGTCTAAGTTTCAGCTTTTCTCCCCTTCCCAGCTAAGCGGAGCGTTTTCTTATCGCGCGACCCTGTTATGGGGCTAAATACATTTCCATTTACGTGTGTCGCGATGTTTTCATGGGGAGTGAAATGAAGAGTGGCACTAATTGAGGAAGCTCAACCTGTGATGCTTTGAGGCTTTAAGAATAGTACAGGCTCGCTTGTCCCCCTCCCTCTGTACCTCATAGCAAATAAACCCCCGTTTAAATGTATTTCAGTGCAGAAATGAGTACAGGTCAACTACAGGACTGCTAAGGTTACCACAGAAGTTGTTACTGGAACAGATTTAGGGCCAAAACTAGCTACCAGGTAGACAGCAGCCCATGTCACTTAGCACAGGCTGCCAAGAGAGTCCCCGTGCCCTTGCAGCGGGCTCTCCTTTCCCCCACGCACGGGGGAAGTGGGCAGCAAAGACGGAGCCAGTTAATTCGCCGTGTGCTTTGGAGAATTGGTTTGAAGGCAGATAAATGGCTCATGCAATTTAATATTGCAAACGACACGAGGCTGGAGAGCGCAGAAAGGCAGGATACAGTGATAGGAAGCCCTGGCTTTAGACGGCGGTTGAACGAACAGCAGCAGAAAAGGGCACCCAAGGGCAGGGGGGTTCCTGCGGGGGCTGTGCCTGTGACCTCCCCGCCGAAACGCTGCGAGGAAAACTGTGCCGGTTACTTCAGAGACCGGCTGTGAGCATCTCCTGGCGAACCAGCAGCTCTCAGCTCCTCTCGGCCATGACGAGGGTGCAGGGAGGAGGGTTAGCCCTTCTCCGGTGTTGGACATGGTGTTGCTCCTGCATCCTCCGTGGCTCTTCTATCTCTGCTGGTTCCCAGCTGGTGCTATTGGGATTTCTGCCAGTGGCCGTAACGCAATGCACTCGTGTGCCTGTCTGGCTCTAGTGCTTCCTCTTCCATTTCATCTGCTGTACCATAAAAGGTGCAATGCTTTCCTGTTTTGCCCATTTTGGCCTGGTTTTCGCTGTGGGGTCGCCCTCCCCTGCCGCACGGTGCAGCTTTGGCAGCAGCTCTGAGCACGCAGGCACACACGGTGCCACCCCGACTTGCGCTGCAGACCTCCTTTGGCCTTTGCATGGCCAAGTCAATGGTGAAAATCTTTGTTTGGCCTGGCCTGGTTTTCCATGTCTTTCCAGAAAACAGGAGAAAATGTTTGTCTTCCTCTCCCCACACATCACCATTGCCTCGGCCATCCTCACTGCATGGGGTCCATGGGAGCTGGTTACCCCCAGCCCATCCCTGGCAGGAGCACAAGCTCTCTCCCCCTTCTCCCCCAGATGAGAGGGATACTGAGAGTGAGAGAAATACGAGTCCAGAGCTTTCTTTTTAATAAAACACTTTGGTGTTACTCAAAGGCTCATCACAGGATGTCAGTATGGATTTCTCTGTGGTCATGATTGGTTTGAGCTCATCGGCAAGCAAAAGTGAAACAATCTTTCCTTTTAAATGTTAATAGAGACCTTTCTCATTCTTATCCTGCAGGCAGACTTGGTGATGTGTGATTTATTTCTCTTATTCCTCTTTCTGCAGTGCTGTCCGAATGCTGTACCTGTATGTGTATATATGAGTACTGCATATTTTATATTTCTGTACTCAGTCATGCTCTCTGGTCTCTCTGCATACGTAAAGTATGCAGACCTGCAAGACAAAGTTTCAGACCTGAACACTCAAGACCTGTAGATACCTCTAACCTCCTACCGAAGCCCATGCTTACAGACCTGGCTAGTAAACTATCCGATCTGGGTGGAGCGCCAAGTCCCAGAGGACGGCTCTTGTGCTGAGATGGTGATTCATGTCACATCGGATCACCAGGGCACTAGACACCTCTGCTGTGAACAAAACCAAGGACGCCAACCAAGGGTTCTCCGGGAATTGGTCAGTGCGTTGGGTCTTCTGACAGCCTTGTGTTGTTTGTGTGGAGATGATGGACGTGAGTCTAATCAGACCGTATCTGTACTTGGTAGAGTGGAGGAAGATATGAGAACAAAAAGCTGGCAGGGCTTGGATTCAGACTGATGCATTAACCCTCACTGTGAAAGGGTGATGGCTCTGCTAGACCTGACAGGTCTTGTACAAAGCCACTGTGTGTATTCTTCCTGGAAGACCATCAGGAGGGTGCATGAGAGGAGCTCTGGCCTGGACAGCTTCAGACAGGCTGTGATTGAATCAAGAGAAATGTTAGGACTGGAGTTGGGGAAGGGAGAAGTAATTATAGGGTGCCAGTTAATGAAGAGACAGTGCTTGTGTAGAGACTTTCACTAAGGCAGTCAGGGACTGAAGAACTCAGTGTTGCCCGGACTTGGATGGCTGGTGAGGAGGATGCAGTTGCAGGAATCAAGGACAATGTCAACAGAGGCATTTTTGGGAAGGGAGCTAGAATACTCTCTGGGGCTGGACACCGGATCATGGCAGTTATAGCACACACAGGATCCTCCTTCTTCCCATGCTACTGCCCTACGAGTACGTACCCACGTGTCTCCCGGGGGAAGGAACCAGGACAATATAAAGTAATATTCTCCTGGCCCAGTCCACTCATTCTAAAACTGTTTGCATGGTTTACTTTGGTGGGGTTAGGTTATTGTTATAAGCCCTCAACCATAGCCAGGCAAAAGTGCAAATGAAGTTGCAGGAAGGAAACTGTGAACGCTGTCATTCCTTTCGAGGTGGCATTTCTCAAGCTCTTGAAGTGAAATTACTCTTGACTAAATCAATGAGCTTGAAGTTGAATTTTGCCTGCAGGAAAAAGGTAGTTTAAAGAGAGAAGAAGGTTTAGCTCAATAAGTGTTACCCATGGAAATGAAAACAGTCAAGCGCTTGCTGGGATCTGGCTGTGAAACGTGATGCCAAAGGCTTCCAAACATCAGCTGCGAAAGAGCTCAACACATCACCAACTCCACTTGTCCCTGCCCCACCTCCCCAAGACACCGACTCTCTTTGCACTCTCATTTTAACACGGCATCAAATGTTCACGAAATATTTGGGCTTTGTTATCAGATGAGCAGCTCTTGCTTTCTGCTTCGTGTGGAAAACAAGAAGACCCTATCCGGCTTCAACCCCGACTCATTTCCAAGGACAATTCTTTTCTTAGATGTGGCCTTTGTGAATGGCAAAGAATGATTTTCACTGTAGTCTCCTTAGTTAAGCAGACCCTGTTCTCCACGCAGACTCTGGGAAGGTGGGCGAGTTTCCAGTGCACCCAGTGGCTGTACTCACAAGAGGTGGCTTGCAAGTTCCCCTAGAGAAATGCTTTTCCTTTCCTCTTCCCACCCCGCCCCCTAGGAAATATACCATGCTTCCTGAAGGAGGGGGATGAATTTCACCCTTTAGTAGCTGAGCCAGCGTAATGCACAGACTGCTGACAAGCACTTGTTCTCAAATGATATTTATTCGTGGCTGAAGAGAGGCACTTCATGGGAAGTCTCCTCCTACAAGAGGGACAACAAGCTCTGAGCCCACTCAGTTGTCTGAGCCGTTTTGTTGCAAGAGTTTGCAGGATCTGGGGCTGGAAACGTGCAAGCTCTGCAGCAGCCCTCATGAGAAGGATTTGGCTCTTGAATTTGCTCAGACTCCCGCTGAAGGCAATGGCAGTTGTGCTGGAAAAAAAAACGGGTTCAAATAAATGTTGGCCCAGAGCTCACGTTGACAAACTGCGTGACTAATGCAGTACCTAGAGGACTCCGAGCAGGAAGCGTGTGGGCATTAATGTCTGGCTGAAAGCAAGTACGGCTCCGGCATGGATGGAGGAGAGGAAAGGGGGACGCGAGAGGTACCAATGCTTGCATCATCTCGTCTAACTATAGCTGCTTAGCAGGGTGTCTGAGTACAGGATCCGGTGAAGGGACTCTCTGATGACACGTCCCCAGAGTCCTGCAGTAAATTATGCAAAAATCCTCTTTGAAGGAGACCTCTCCAGAAAGCCCTGGAGCAAGCAGTATTTCTCACATTAATACAGGGGAAAAAGCTAATGAAGATTAATGTTATCAGGGTGTGAGAGGAGTGTGGAGGGGAGTTTCCTTTTAAATGGTTAGAAATAGATTTTCTCTTGGCATTTAAAACTGTACCTTTCTTTTTCTTTGGCCATATTTTTTTAACTACAACTTTATAGACTTCTGCAGGCAGTTCTATGTGTTGATCTGCTCTTACCGGTCTCTAGAAATGGAGCCTCACCAAGCCCGTTCAGCCCGTTTGTCACATCATCATGGAGCCTGAAGGGAAAAAAAAAAAATCACATGACTAAGCATGAGCTGGGGCTGCTGAAGGGCATGTGAGTGCCCTCTCGCCCAGGGTTTTTCATTTCTTTTTTGGCATAAGTTAGGAAGAAAGAGGTGATTTTTCCTTTCCTGCTTAGCAACTTGGAAACAGAATGGGAAGACAGGATGTCTGTGCTGTTGGTCATGCGGGGAAATGACAAAACCCTAATTTTCTTGCTCTGGGCCCCAGAAAAGGAACTGGTGCTGTTTGCACCTCTCGAGCATCAAAGCACTGGCATGCTGTAGGACTAGAAAGTGTTGTGAACCCTCTCAAAATGTCTGTTGGTCACAGCCAGGTATGAGAGAGAGAGAGAGCGTGGCTCACACATGGAGAGCTTTCCCAAATGTCCTCAAGCCGCATCCTTTGCACCCGTCCTCTCTTTGGGGATATGTCTTACCCAGACCTGAACAAGACCCGTCCCCTTCAGGGGACTTTGCAAACATCAGCTTGGCGGGATCTGGTGTTGCTGCACCTGAAGTGATGGGACATGGTCATTTGTGACTTCTGTCCCCACTGCACGCGACAGCCATGGGCAGGGAGCTCTCTGAGTGACGTTCCCCGTGCCCACCTCCAACAAGCTTTCTGTGACTGTGCTTTGGGTCTATTTAAACTCACCCACTGATTCCTCTGATTTATTCAAGAAGTTAGATGCAGAGAGGAGATATAAGAAAGAAGGATTAACCAAAAGTTGTTTGTGACTGTCTCTGTTGAAGGACTTGCATCACAAACTAAAAAGCTGTGCTACCAAAGTAGCTCTGCCTTCTCTTACAGAATGTCCTTTGGTGGGAGAGCTTGGTGACCTGGCAGAAATGGCTGGAACACAGGAGAATCTGCTTTTTATCTGATTTGGCTTGTTTTCTGCAGCAAGAGCTTTAGATAACACCGAGGTCCGCGGGAGCAGTGTTAGCAATGTACCCACTGCGGTGTCATTTGATGAAGTCCCTCTATGCCAAGTGCTCTGGATCAGTCTCCTGGTCCTTTCCCTGGCATCTAGACAGTCTCCTGGGCTTAAAAAGGTATTGGGTTGCGAGTCTAAAACTGAAACTAGTTTTTTGCTGATCTTTGAGTATGGCAACTCTTTAGACAAAGGGTTTCTAGCAGTAAAAAGGGAAGTGTTTCAGACCTTTCTGACTGGTACTTGTTATAGCTTAAAGAATTGCTTTAAAAGGCAGCCAGAAATGTGGCTTATCCTGTGTAAACATTAATATTCTTCTAAATTGATACTCAGTAATTCACAGTGGACAAATCTTAATTCAGCGTTACGTTATTTGTGCTGACTTGTTAGGTAGAGTAATGTGTATTTTAGCAGCACTATCAAGTTGTGCAGTAGCTAAGCATACGTTGCAATGCTCGCGTCCCCCCTTCATAAGGCACGTCCACCCTTTTCTTTCTCTTTCTCCTTCTCTTTCTCAGGGTTTTCCTTGGCTTCTGGGAACTGCCACCAGCCCTCATTCTTTCCACTTGCTGATCTTCACCACGTGTCACAGCAAGACCAAACTGAACCCTTGTTCAAGCTGGCAAGTCAGCTCCTGTGGGGTGGAGGAGGTGCTGGCCACCCCTGAGCATGGTGACTTCGTTGACATGGTTGCCATCATTAGGAGGAAAGCTCTGCACTCAGCTGCTGAGATGTAGGAGGCACGTTAGAGTAAGGTGTTTCCATTCTCAGACCCGGCAGATCTCCGCCTGGCTGTGGTGGGTGCAGGGACCCAAGCAGAGCTGAGCTTTGTGGCAGTAGTGCTCAGCTTGCATGCAGCCAACGGGACTCCTTGGTGAAGTGCCTGATGAAACATAGGAGAGCGTGGAGAAGAGTCCTGTGCCTAAGCTTCGGTGGTGGTTGTTAAGCAAAAGCTCAGATTTGCATTGGGTTCCTGGAGGAAAGCACACTGAGAGCTCTGCTGCACTTCTGAATTAATTCTGGCGATGCTGTGGCAGAGGCTTTGCTATGGAGAAAGTCTGTCAAGGTCCATGGGGTTTCTTCCAGCTGTGGTCTCTTGCAGGACTGAGGCAGCACTGAGATGGAGGGCAGCACCCAATGACCTAGAAAAGCTGAGTTTACCCTGAATCCTAGAGCAGCAATCTGTTACAATCACAGTGCTTCATACAAAGGTGTCTAGAAAGAATGCCAATAATTGGCTATTTGGAGTACATATAAAGGTGGATATAAAGGGCATGAAGGAGATGTTTTTGCACAGAGGTGCCATCTCTTACTGCTGCAGTAAGAGAAAAGCACAGAATAAGAGACAAGCACACCAGAAATTGTGTGTGCTCTGGGTTGTCATACAACCTCTGTGCGTGCTCCCACCGTTTGAGCAGTGACTGGGACCTGCTCGCTTCAGAGATCCCGGGTGCAGTTTCGGTAGCTTTTTTCCTACTCTGGCATGGACGTTTTCTGCACCAGAAGAGTAAAGGATGCAGCCAGTCATCATTTCTGAGAAACCAGCTACAAGGCTTGTAATAAAAGCTCACAGATATCTGGGTTTGAGCCGAAGCTATCTTCTCTTGTCAGTATGATATCTGCCTACGCAAAGGTCTGTTTTTCCATGTGCAGTGTAGCTGGTGGTGGAATTGAAAGCACTCATCCGTTGCATGTAGCGCCTTGGCTTTTGATAGACCTGCAAAGAAAGGGTTCACACTTTGCACACAGATTATTGTCAAGAAGTGCAGAGGTAAGTACAGTGAACTCACTGCCGAAAATAGCCCGGCTCTGCTGACTGGCATTCGAGGGTGAGTCTCGCAGGGCTTCGCGCAGTGACAGTGTGTGCGCGCACATCTTCTTTTACCACTAGATGTCATAAACAGTTTTTTTATCCTCATTTTTCAGAAGCTGCTTTCAGTGCGTGAGACATCACTTGATGGAGACAGGCACGTTGATAACCCCTGAATAAGCTTCTGTTTTGGGTTTGGGGCGTTGGTTGTTTTGTTTTTTTTTTTAACTCTGCCTAAGACTGGAATAAGACATGGAATATGCTTTTTTTGACATCTCACACATGTGCCAGAACATGATTTCTGCCATGCTGCAAATGACACACTACAGCATGTTTGCTGCAATCTCAAAGCTCATTTGGCTTTGATTTGCATTTTTAACTTTAAACTGCTTCAGTGTCCTTCCTGAAAGTGATGATAACATTACTGTACTCCTGTTTGCTGAGCAAAAAATGGTGATGGTTTTAGCTTTTCTTAGTTCAAGTCCAGCACTGAGGTTGTTGTCAGTCTGTGGTGAGGCTGGGGGGTTTAAACCAAACTCAACCCAACCCAACCCAATACAACCCAACCCAAACCAACACAACTGTCCCTCTGGAGGCTGATTAATCGTTTGTTTTTTTTTTTTTTTCCAAGAGGTCATGCCTCCTAACAGGGGAACTGGGAAGTGTCCCAACATGTGTACCAATCTCTCTGGGTCTAGAGGAGTTGCATGTACCACGTAGGACAAACCAGCAGTTTTTCGCTGGATTTGAAGACAGGCCTTGTGAAGGACTCTCTGCTCTGGACTGCACAGCCATGTCAGGCACAGAGGATGGGCAAGGCGACGCTTGTGGGGTGTCAGCTCCCTGGCTGCTCTCTGAGTGCCCCAAGAGCTCTCAAGACACCTTCCTGATGAAAACACACATATTACATGAAAGGTGAGCTTTGCTTCTGGAGGTGTTAGCATAGCCTGTGAACATGCAGCGAGTAAGGTGTACACTTGGGAGAGATCAGACGGTCCTGCAGACCCAATTAAGGATCCAGTGCAAACGCTGAGCTAAAAAAGTGCTAGAAAACCTACTCTTTCTCTTCCCTTTCATCTGTGCTTCTTTGGTGCTTACTTCATAGCTGTTTTGTTTCCCTAAGTAAAAAGAACTGGAGAATATCATAGGGCAAAAAGAAAAGGCAAATGAAGCCGTGATACTTCAGAGCAAACAGTCTGCAAGAATCTGAAACACAACCTTGTTTCTTCCAAAAAATGTCCATCTATCTTGCAACCAGCTGTGCAGCAAGTGCTGGAAAACATTGAGACATGTCTTGACAGCCTCAAGAATAGGCTTGCTTTCTTCACGCTAGACAACTTCAGGGAGAGGATGGGCATGTGGCCTCCTCCAGGCTTTCCGATATTCCCAAAAGTTGCTTCAAGTGTTAGCGGTTCACGCTGGGGAGAGCACAGAAAGTGCCAGGATCCCGCTGACATTACTTCAGCCAGCCCTTCCCAGACAGGAGCATGGCCACCATCCTCATTATGGAGGAAAGCAGATGGAAATCATCTTCACCCAGCGGGATTGAATCCTGCCTCACCGTTGGTTGAGCTTTCTGTGGCCTCCCCCCAGTGCTCTGTGCTGGTAAGGGGCTATGCTGTGGGGACAGCCTGGGCATGTGTGAAGGGGTGCTGGTGCTCTGCTTGGTGCAGGGTGGCCTGCTTGGCGGTGGGGTAGGTGTGAACCTCGGGGTGAATGTGCTCATGGTGTCCCTGTGGTCATGACCAATGTTTTTTGTGGGCTTTTGAGTTTCAGAGTGGCAACAAAGAAGGACGTTTCATATTGGGATGTCAGTTGTGAAATGGGTGAACCTGTGTTTGATTCCTATGAAGTGAGTTGTGCAGGTGAAGTGTGTGAAAGAGAAGTTTGTGGGGAGATCTTGGCTGAGTTATCCTGGAAAAGACTTTGTGAGTCAGCAGCTGTGGGACCTCAGCACCCATGTCTGCTCAAAGCCATGGGGAGTGACACAAGTTCCCTTGAGGAGGTTGCAGTGAAGATGGAGCCCGGGTACCCTTGTTGTGTGATAGCTGACTGAGCTGTGGCTGCTTGGGAAGTCTTTGACAAAGCTGTCAACTGCTAAATAGGTGGTTGATAGCCATGTTTATGCTGGACAAATTTGCTCAGATGGTTCAGTTTGGAGCTCTAAAGGACAGAAATTCTCTGTGGAACCAGTTGGGAGGCCTGTGCAAATGCTAGAAAGGGGCAAAGATGAGATGGCTGCAATAGTGTGCTCAGAGGGTGAAGGAGAAGCTGGGGGGCAATTGGGCCTGAGAGAAGCTTGGCCTGATCAGGAGGTGCCAGGTGTGAAGAGCAAGGTGGAGAGCAGCTGTGAGGAGAAGAGAGAAGGAAGTGAACATGGCCACATGAGGCTGAGGAGCTCCAAAACTGTTTGCGCTGATGATGGGAGTTTTTGCTCATGTCCAAGAGGGAGCTTTGTCCTTTACCCTTTCCTTCAATCCACCTTCTCTCCACTCTTTCCTTCCTTCTGGAAGGACTTCCCTGTTGTTCTCGTGCAGGTGATTGATAGAGAAGTTTGACTTGTTTCACTTAATGCTGAATATGGGAGTATAAGTTGCATTCCCCATTCATCCTGTGCCTTCTGCCTTGGGCTAGACCCTTTGAGGGTCAGTGCTTCCTAGAGGGGAGGCTCACTCCTCCTTGGGAGTCTGTTGTGCTGCAGAGTCATCCAGTGCTAGAGGTGATTCCAAAGATGCGGACTCCGTGTGTGTCATTAAGGAGCTGGAGGTTGCTTTGGATGTCACAGCAATGTTTCTCTAGATGGATGTGGAAAGGAGGGAGGCAAATTTCTTCACTAAGCACCAGAGTGACCTTCAGTAAATTTGGGGCACGGCTATTGATTTGACCTAGCTGCCAGGTTCATTAACAAACTCATTACGGGTGCTTTCTGAAGGAGAGATGACTTCTTTGTATAGATGTGATGGATTTCTTAAACTTAATTTTCAAAGATAAACACAATTACCAGAACTCCTCATTACCCATAAATTACCTTCATGGAGTATGGTTCCCTGGGATGGAAGATCTGTTCTGTCAGAAGTTTAGGAAACATCAAAACAAACAAACACACAAACTCTAGCGAACAACAAAGGGAGCAAAACTAACATAATTAGGTCCCAAGAGGTGCTTATTCCCAGCTCAATGTAGAAATTGAGTCAATACAATTGAATGGTTAAATATTGACTGAATTGTAATATTTAATCAAGTAGTATTCATATTGCTCCTCTTTCAAAAGAGGTTTAGCTGGTTGTTTTATTGGCTTTTTAATCAATGCTTTAATTATATTGGTGTTCTAATTTCATAATAAGCTTGCATTAATTAAGGTAGCTCTTCTATATGCAGAGAGTAACAGGAAAAGCAAACCAAATAAAAAGAATGTGCTTTTCTCATTCTCCAGAAGAGATGTAGACTGTGCTATTTACACTCATTTACTCTTGCAAAGGAAAAAGGCACTGGGAATTTGTATTACTTAGAGTGACCATGAATTCTTTATTCACTGCTTAGGTCAGCTCTGCCTTCGACTTCAGCGAAAGATTTGTGAAAATCAGAACTTGGGTCAACAGTGTCTTATCAGGTTATTGATCAGATTCTGAAAAATGAAGTGTTTGGATATAATGGAAGACGAATGGGGATTCCCCCAAAGTAGAGAAATACTTAAGCTTACTCTTGGGCCAACCTCTGTCTCATCTGGTGTCATTCGCTATTGATGTCAGCTCTAACTGGAGGGACGAGGGTGAGCGGTGAGAAGGGAAAATTGAGCTTTTTGCTAAACAGGAAAATTTGTCTTGGTGCTTAGGACACTCACGGGTTCATACAGGCTGGGGAGAACTGTTAAGAGTTTGTCTGTCATTTTTTCCTAGTGGCTAAAGAAATAGGGACAGGCTTCAGGTGGTTAAATGTGGATGGCTACAGTTTAGATGCCTGCACCTGAGCTTACCTTCCCGTAGGAGTATCCGTGACTCACTAGTGCCTAGGGCACAATTTGGATGAACAGTTCATTAAACTGCTTATTAAAACTGCCTGCACCTCCACTGTCACTGTAGCCTCCCCTAATAACCAGTGGACTTCTACGGTGTAAACTGGCTGCCGGTGGTTAAGATGAACACCCAGAGATAAAGATGTTTCGTGCTATAGTTGGGATAAATCAGGGAAGTTGTCTCCCATGCCAGCTATCTCCATGCTTTGACCAACCCACCTCGGTGGCTGTAGTTTGGTGGGACTGGGCTCAGCATGGAGCTCGTGGCAGCCTCCGAGGTGCTCCTGGCTGGAGGCTTCTTGTGTTTGCTGTGCACATGGTGTGTGCGCAGCCCGATGCCTGCTGCAAATGCCAATGAAAAAGTAATTCCTCATCGCATTTTTTTCAAAGAGACAGCAAGAAGGCAGATCACTACTTCTAAGCGTGTTTTTGCAGTTGCTCGGCAAATGCAGACGGTTGCTCCTGGTTTGGATTAGCGCAGAGGTGTGAGCCGCAAGCTCTGCTCCTGAACCCTACCTTAGCATACCAGAGAAGTGAACAATTTCCCTGGGACACAGAAGAAGGCATTGTTTCGGCAAGAGGCAATAAAGCCTTGTGGTGAGGTCATGTCTTGGACTGGAGCGTGTTTGGAAGGCCACGAGGATGCTGTTATCCCAAGACTTCTTTGTCATGCAGTAAGACAAAGCTGGACCGTTTCGATACAAAGGATTTTCATTAATGAGGTCACTGTGACTGGAAGGGTTCTGCTCTCACCAGGGTCGCAATAACTTTAATAACACATTATTTTGCACTTAGAAGTGATGCAGACATAAGTGGATTTGTTTAGCCAATGAGATAAGGTGTCCCAAAAGTATTAAGAAATGTCTGTGAATGTATAAATCAGATGGTTGGGACTGCAAAAGGATGTGTTTAAGAGAGAGTTTGTTGGAGCTGCTCCCAGCTGATGCTTCTACATCTGTTGATCATCATCTTCTGTCAGAGCGAGGAGACTGTGAGCTGTAAAGGGATAACAGTTTGCCTTGTAAGAATGCTTCATTGATTTTTATTAACACTGGTTGTTAGCTCTACCTGCTGGTATCTGCTTAGCTCAGCCTGGGGCGTTCTCTAACAGTTTCGGTGTCAGTGTTCAGAGCCAGACCCAGTGAAAGGGATAAGTAAATAAACATCACTGAGCTCCCGCTGCACGCTGAGTAGAAGATGTCTTTATAGCTCATTGCGAAGGCATCAGCATGTCAATATTTCATAAACCAAATTTAGAAAGAATTAAATGTTAATCCTTCTTCGGGGGTGTGGCATTGGCGTAATTGCAGCAATAACAACCTTTGTGCTAGCGCAGGGCTTTCTGCTAGACCGGGTTAGTAGTTCAGGGAGTCTGGTAAAGAAACACGGTGTTTACCTAGGCTGCTGGAGGGTGCTTTGGGTTTCTGGAAAGCCAGCAACGGCGTTCACTTTGCCAGCTTCTGCATAAAGGAGTCCTTTTATTCATGCAAGTTCACTCTCTGATTTGGTTAAAAATACTGAAATAATTGCAATTGCGATCTGAACTCCAGCTTCCTGCCTGAAAGATGTCAGCAGTCCATACCCTCAATTCTTAGAAGCAATTTATCAGGGCAGCACTGTAACTGCATGTACCCCCATATACACTACCTACCCCTTTCTTTGAGCCTATTACTGGGACCAGCATAAGCAAATCCATATGGTCAACCTTTCTTCACTTTTGGCACAGTGTTGTCCCTCTCGAGTTGTTTCTTCCCTTCTGTTCTCTGAATCAATGCTTGGTTTTCCTCTTTATAGGGGACAAACATTTTAAAATAGTTGCTAGTTTAATTTGTCCAAGGGGCAGTGAACGTTGTGATCAGTCTCCAAATGAATAGGAGAGTAGCTAATAGATTAAAAAAATGCTCTCTGAAATTGAGTTTAAGCAATAATAAATATTTAAAATAAGTGGTTGAAGGTGTTCAAGATTAAAGTGTGGGTTATGCACCTGCAAATACATTTCATTTTGGCAGGACTGTATTGACAGGTCCTAACCTGGAGCCTGTTTCTGGTACTTGGAATTTTCTTTCACTGTAAGAAGCAATTCCCATTTTCAGTATTTTTCAGGCTTTTAGGTTCTCTCTGGTTTGAAGTGAGAGAAGACACTAAAATTGGCACCAGCACAGTAGGAGCTCACACAACACAGTAAGAAGCAACATCCCCTCTCCCTCAGATCTTATAGCTTTGGTCATTAGCTTCTTCACGCATCTGCCTTGATCCGTCTGTTCACCAAGTCTCCAAGCTTCTTCTTGAACGCAAAAAGGCTTTCTTAGAAATAGTGAGAAAAAGTTATGTATCTTGGGGTGTGTCACTGCCATTCCTGACCATATAATTCAAGAAACCAATTATCCCTTGGTTTCACTTAGCGAGTCTTACCTTCAGCCCAGGGTCAACATACCCATCTTATGGAGACAGGAGAAATCCACAGGTTTTGCAAACACTTCCTGTGTGCAGGGTGCTCAGAGGTAGTCCCATCCTTTCTGCCATGCTCCTCCCCAGCCACAGTCTGTAAGCTGGAGATGGCGCCAGTTCCAGGGGCTCTGGATGATAGTTGAGAATTAGAAATAAGGCTCTCTCCCCCTCATACAATGGGGGAGAAGATTAAGAAATCTCTTCTTAATCATAGCCAGGATGCTTGGTGATGCAGAATTGTCCCCTTCATCACTTAGGCTTTGTCTGGTTACCGAATGGCAGGGGCTCATGGAGCACTCAGTGCATTGCCAGGAACCTGAGGAAGCACTTCTTTACCGAGAGGGTGGTCAAACACTGGAACAGGCTTCCTAGAGAGGTGGTCAATGCCCCAAACCTGTCAGTGTTTAAAAGGCATTTGGGTGTGCTTTAACTTTTGGTCAGCCCTCAAGTGGTCAGGCAGTTGGACTAGATGATGGTTGTAAGTCCCTTCCAATGGAAAGAGTCTATTCTATTCTATTCTATTCTATTCTAATCTATTCTATGCTAATAACCCAGGCACCCAAGATGGAGAGGCGTTTAGAGAAGTTGAATGAAATGAAGACAAGCAGCGGTAACCGGTAATATGGCAGTGGCAGTACAGGGAACTGCATTCTTCCCCCCCAGTCAACTTGAGGCAAATGAATTGCTCGTTCATACTCTATCTGAAATCTTCTCTATGTAAGTGAACACGGTTCTTTTAATTTCCATAATAGGTAGATGCGAAGGTTGCTGGTGCTAGTCCAGAAGGTGCGGAGCAGCCTGTGTGTGGGGACGTGCCAGGCCATGGGGTGAGCTCCCCAAACACCCCACGCAGCCAATGTGAAGGGTGCTCTTGCTATTCGATTCACATATCTTGCTGAACATTCAGATGAGTTTAATTTATATTTAATCAGCCTCTGCAAACAGCAATCACTTGAGAGGTTTTTCCACATAACATGCAGTGATTACCCTTATTATAGCGGTACTGTTCGTACCGCCAGCGCTGGGGTCTCTCAGCCCCTTCCATTTGAAATCCTTCACTTCAGGAGGTTTTAATGTTTTCTGTAAAATGCTTTGCAGGCTGGAACTTGTTGAATCTGGAAAAGGCTCACTAGCAGCCATGCTCATGGGCATGTTCTCTTTGGGACTGAGATGCCTCTGAGAGCCCCGCTTTGTCCCTGCGGCTGAGCCGGGAGCAGAGATGCTGGCCGAGCCCTGGCTGTCTCACCGCTCGGTACTGGGAGGTGACCCTGCCTGCGCGAGAGACCCGTGATGCCAGGTATTTGCAGTAGTCGTAGTTTTGCCCTAGGACTCGTGTGTGTGAAATCCAGCGCACCATCGGCATCATGCTACAGGTTCCTGACCCTGCGCTTACGCTGTTGCATTGAATTTCTGTCCGTAGTGACATGTATGGTCATCCTGTGATTATCTCAGCTTTCTGTCATTATAGGGTGAACTGTTTTTGACAGCTTATTCTAAAGCCAGCTCATTATGTGCAAGTGGAAATCTAGACAGAAATTGGGGTTAAAAGGTGTTTATTACAGTGTGGCAGGCGTGCACTTGGCGTCTTCGGTCTGATACTTCCACCCCACTGTAACAGTGCCTGTGCTGGTGGCACTTCTAGTGGATTTATCACCCTGCCTTTTGGGGAGATGGTGGTGGAGCAGGACCTTTTTTCATTACAAATGATATTATAGGTAGAACAAAATGGCTTTCAGCCATTCCTTGCTCTTCCTTGACCTAATCTCTGTATCCCTAGCAGTTCCCTGATTGCATCTGCTCCTTTCTTCCCCCTTCTCCCGCCCAGAATTTCCCCTAGCCTTAGCAGCTGGCATCAAAGCATCCCAGCTCCTCCATAGACAGCCTCCTTTCTGAGCAGAGACCAAGAATGGAAATTTCTGGTTCAGAAAGTTGCAAAAAAGTAGAAGTTGGGAGAGTGATGTGTAGCATTCAGCAACCTCAAAGCTAGCAGCAGCGATCAACATCTGCTGTAATTACTTTCTTTAGAACTTAACAAATGTGCTGATAATTTTGGTCGGAAGAAGAATAAATGGGAAAAGATCTGGAAGATACTCTTGGTGAATTTTTTAATTAAAATGTTTTTGATTTTTGAGAAACTCTTAAAGAAGCAATTAAAACAAGATGATATTAGTCTATACTTACATGGGAAAGCCTTGCCAGGATTAACTAGCTTGTACCAAATAAATTACTGCCTCTGGATTTGCATTAGCAAATACTTTCTATAGATGTTAATCAGGGAGGAGCGCGTATTGGGCGGGTGAGATCGTAGCAGCAAAACCAGCCTGCAGGGTCATGGGCAGAGCGTGCCTGCCCGGAGGAGAGCATTGTGTCTAACCAAAGGCACTGTCTGCTGGGAGTTTTGAGCTTGGGGAGCCCACTGATGGCAAGAGGTTTTAGATGGGAGCCATGCCGGAATTTCATTCAGAGTAAGGAAAGCCTTCGTTCTTCAGTATTTGTATGTCAGTAATTAAATTTGAGGCCTTGGCCGGACTCCATTTAAACAAAGCAAAGGGCCAGGGTGTGAAATACTGCACTGTATGATGACCTAATCCAAATCCCACTAAGTCTGGGAATGTTTCCACCAACTCTCCGGGAACTGGATTAGACCCGCGCAGTCGTTCCTGCCCATGGCTGGTGCCCATTCCCACAGCAGCAACCACCCAAAACCTGCTGTTGGGGCACAGCTGAAGGATGGGGCTTCGAGGTGGTCTCCTCCGCCTGTATTTCTCTGTTGAATGGAGAGAATTAAAATAACACAAGAGCTAAAAAGGCTTCAGTAGAGCTGGAACAGTGGTCATGTTTGCTGGCTTTTTGTGGCGGGATAAAGCAGTTTGGTCTCAGTTCAAATGTGGTGTGTTTTTGTCTTTTAAAGTTTGTTTTCTCCCTGCAGTCAGTGAAGATTTCTCAATGGTATCATACTAACCTGTCCAGCACGGTGCTCATCCACGCTGAGGGCTGATGGGCAGAGAGGATGTGTTCCAGCAATGACACCAGTGGGTTTCAATTTCTGAGTGGTTTTGGTGGCTGAAATACAACATACAAACCTGTGGTTTCATTGAGGACATTGAACGCAATGATCTGCATGAGAACACTGTTTTCAAAGGAGAGCTGTGTGGTGTAGGTTTCTCCTTCCAGCAGAGAATTTCTTCGATTACTCATTCGTTCCTAGGATAAACATATAGGAATTCCTACAATATATTTGATTCATTCCTGTAATGAATTCAGGTTCATTCCTAAGCCATTCATTAAATAGCTCTCCAGTTACATAATGTGAGAGGTCGAATAGAGTGTACAGTATCTTTTTTTAAGCGATTAGATGGCAAATTTTTGTAAACAGAAGTTTCCTGCAACGCTTGCTTTTCAGTGGTAATCCATGCATAGGCAATTGCTCATACTGGAAGTTGTGATGGTTCCAGAAATAGAGAACAGTATCTGAGCTGCCAGGCTGTTGTCCAAATGGTCGCAATTAATAAATAATGTGAGCCCATGAAATGGAGTGTGATATGTATCATTGCCTGGGGAAAACCACTAATTTTTTCAGAGTTTAGACGAAGGAATCAGAAATGCTATTTTTGCAAAAACTGCCAGGTCTAGGGAAAGAGTCACAGCTCCTTTCTGAGCACGAGGCAGAGGTGGTGCTCTACCCATGGGCATGGTGGGAGCTTTGGGCGTTGCACTGGTAGTCCCAGCAGTCCTACCACTGTACCTTGGGTCCACCTGGGTAAAGACAACTTGCCTACACCAGCTGTTTCCTTTTAAGCTTTAATTTAGGCACCACTACAAGCAATTTTGGGCACCTTCCTCATCCTCATCGTCTCCAGCCAAACGGCTGGCAGGACTCAGTGGACTGGTAGCTGTGGAGAATGGTCTACAGTGAAATGAAGAGGTCTGGATTTGCTAAGGGAGCAGCTGCTTTTCAGGACACGTGAACATAGTTTAGCCTCACAGAGCAGCTCTTATGGTATGGAGCCTTGGCAGGGAGGAAACAGGATTAAAACCTGTGGTCAGCGTCCGCTTCCCAGCAGCAACGCGCTGGACCCAAGCCCATCTGAGCTCAGAGAACCAGGCTCTGACTGTCTGGTAGGTATAAGAAAAGGGGGTTTGAGTTTTTAAGCAAGTGCCATAAAAGAGCACATGGCATGGTCTGACCTTTCTCTTTGAGATCTGCATGTGGTGCCCACCAACCACACCAGTTGTGGCTTTGACTTCCACTTCCAGAGGAGAAGTTCAATTCCTCTCTTTGGCACGCTGACGAGTCCTGTGCATCTGTGTCGCTCTCGAAGCGCTGATCCCAGCTCTGAACAGCCAAGGCATCTATTCAGCCAGGAGCTCTTTCTGTAGTAACAGCTTTAAAATATGTAAATCTATTTTCAAAGCAAAATAAAAAACCCAAATGTTCATGTATCCCTCAGAAGGAAGAAAGGGTCTCTGTCCTAATATTTTATGCAAATCTAGCTTTTGCTCTTGTACTTGGGCATGAATAAATATCAATGACTGCTTCAAAATGAGGAAAAAAGAAACTTCATCCCTCATCAAAAGAAAAAAACCTTTATTTCTATTGCATAAATAATGGTAAAATTAAAATCTTTTTATACAGATTATATATTTACAGTAGTGTTTGGTTAGAGGAAACAGCCGATACATATGGCATTCGGTTTTCCTTTATACACGTCTTTATACACTTGCGTAACTTGCAGTAACATAGGATTTATTTAAGTTGCATGCCAAGTTAATTTATATTAATATTTACAATATTTTGTACAAAGTTTTTTGTGTTTTGTTTTTTTACCATTATGCTGCTTTGTGAGTTGTTGTCTTTAATTAAAATGCCATGTCTTTTGTTAACAAGCAAAAAATGGTCAGTTTTTAACAATGAATGGTAAATGACTTGACAACAGTGAGGGACGAAATGATGAAAAAAAGGAGATGTATGTATTAGACTTCCTAGAGATGAATCAGGAGGCATTGATTACTTAGATCCTAGTATGGATTAAATGGCAACAGGCTGGATTCTGGGCTTATTCCTGTTTAAGCCAATTAACTCTAATGAGCTACTTCTGATTTACCCTGGAGTCCGAGAGGAACTCCATCTCTCTTCCATCCCCCCACCCCAATTAAAATCTGAGAAAACAAGAGCTACTGCATGAAACTGAAACAACTTTGGCTCCTCTGAAAGAGATGGTAGGAAATGTAATGCCACTCTTGGGTTGGCACAATATGAATATAGAGGCATTTATTTGAAGATTGCGGTCAAATGGCAACCCCAGGGGCCTGATGCTGCAAACACATCAGCTGTTCGGTTTGGGTTTAGTGGGACTGCCCACAAGAGAGACAAGACACGCCTGCGTGCTGGCAAGACCAGAGGGGAACCTACTAGAGCAAGGTCAAGAGCTTCAAATGGGATGGTCAAATGTCTACTTGTCGGCTGATGAAGACAGAAGACCGGCTGATGAAGGAAAGTGCTATTATGGAACTCACCTAAACCATTGTAAAACTAGCAGTGTTCGAAGCCTCTTACTTACGATGCTGGCAAAGACTGGCCATGAACAGCTGTAGAAAATAATTGGTTGGAAAATGGCAGTTTCATTTAGTAATGCTCTTCAAGGCTAGAAATTATTTCGGTCTGTCTTGACAGAAAATAAAAAAAACTATGGTATTTTCATCATCAAATTTTCAAGTACTGATCTTTAGATCCAGAGGATTTCCTTTTTCTCCTTTCTCCCTCTTCTCCTTGCTTCTGGGGCTGAAATTCTTTACTAGTGAAGATGCCAAATCGAGGCAGTTTTTCAGACTTTTGCCACTGGAGAGGTAGGAGTGGAGTACTCTTCCAATTAAAATGTTGTCAGATTTTCTGTCCATCTTGCTTCTGCTGAAGCTTCTACAGTTCCCAGAGCTGCCTAAAATGTCCTACTTGAACTGGAGAAAAACAAAATCCAGTCCCGATAACAACTGACAATATATAGAGATGAAAATGTTGTGAGCCTTTTCTTTTTCTGTATTAAATTCCTGGGAAAGTAATAGGCTTTAAGTGATGCCAGGGAAATGTAATTGTACTGTCAGAACACAGTACAGTAAAATAATAGATTGAAAACCAGCAAGTTCTGTACATCTTCATCTGTGGAATGTAAGCATGATTCAGAGCCAAGAAAAAAGATACTTCATCAGATTCTCATTTTAGAAGAGTTGGTTTTTCTTCTTTCAAATAGTCATCCATAAAGCAGAAACTAAATAATTTATTACACGGGTGGATAAAATGGGGAACTTCATTCTTAGTGATCTTAATGTATTCCTCCTACTGCTTCTCTCCTCACAGATCTAAGTCTGACTCGGGACTGTGCACCTCTTGCTTTTGTGCGATGACAGCCCTGTGCAGCGCTGCTTGCTCCGCGCACGTGCGCACGACGTGTGGGGGAGAGAGTCTTCCGTGGAAAAAGCTGAGAGTCTCTTTGTACCAGGCACCTGGCAAAGCAGTGTGTCGTCTCGAGCAGAGCCAGCACTGGACCTCGGACAGCCGTCACAGTCCTCTGGGTGTCCCAGGAGATGTTTGGGTCTTCTGCAGCAGGCAGAAAGATGCAGCGTGTTTTTTGTGGAAGAATATTCCTATGCTTTCCATGGAAAAAAATGTTTGCTGATAGGTACTTTGCTTATCCAAGTCTGACAAACAGATTTCAGCCCTCCAGAGCGGCATTCTTGGGAACGCTTTCTACCTTTTCTTGATTTGCTTGCTTGCTATCCTATTTCTTATAGGAGAAGGACCGAAAAAAAACATTTACTTGGCCCCAGCTTACAAAGTTGCTGGAAGTCTCCCATGTAAAGCAAGCAACGTCCAGCCCTACCAGTGCACCATATCCAACATCTGAGCTCCCAATAACCACTGAAGAGTCGGTATGAAATCTTTCCAAATCACCAGCTGATACCCAAATATCCAGCTGCAGCTCACCTGGGAGCCGGGGCAGGTAGCTGGATCTCCTACCACCTCCCCACAGGTGACCCTTTTCCCGGGCGGTCTGTGAGCACCTTCACCAGGACAGGGTGTCTGCTAACAGTAACTGGCATATTTGTGGGTACTCATCAAACATGGAAAAGAATTACTTTTTCTTTGTCAACTCTCTTTTATCCTATATGAACTCCAACAGCACGAGGACCAAATTCTTCCTAACAAAGCCAAGTTTTCCCAGTTGCCCACCCTGTTTAATTCTTTAAATTACTGTTGATATTGTTTCTGGTTAGAAATTACTTCTCAGTGCTGGACTCGAGAGGGTCAGGCCCCAATGAAGTCCTTGGGTGGCACAGCCTGTCGTGGGCAGGAGCCTGCTCCCCAGGGCCACTGTCACCACCGTGATGCAGTTGTCCTGCCTGGTAACTCCTCAGCCTCTTCGTGGTTGACCTTATGGTATGTCTGTGGACCTGACAGGTAAGTGATGTTCCTTCAGCAGCTTTTGCCGGAATTCACTTCTCTGTGGCCTCCAAAGTATTTCGTTGTGCCAGGTGCCTGCCGTTCACTTGTTGGCTTCTCCAGGAGCCGAAAATCAGGATGCGCCTTCAAATTTAAAGCCAAAGTCAATGGTTATCAGCAACACAGCCCGGTGCCTTGCAGGAGCTGTAACCCAAATCCTTCCCATCACAGATCGATCCCTCCATGAAGAACCTGCTCAAAGTGTCCTTGACAAGCACTGGACAGCCTGTGTCAAGCGCTGTTTATGCTGCACTGATTTCACTTGCTCCCGAACCAAACCAAAGCCTCTCTCAAGCTAAGATAACCATGTCCATCTCGAAGCCTTCCCTGCATGTCAATCTCTTTAATTGCACACATATTTTTGTGGCTAAGCCAACAGAGTTGTCTTTGGGGCGCTCACAATTTGCTAATAATTTGCTAATCCACGAGCTGAAACGCTGTCCCAGGCTGTTGGGAGCTGTTTGTCCATCCTTGATTTGGCTGGGAGCGTGCCTGCAATTGCTGTGTGTCGCTCCGACACGGTGGCACACATGTCACGAACAGCGAGGGTTGCCATAGCAATATCCTTTTCGTACAGAATTGCAGTGCTGAAAAGACACTTAAATTCTCATGTAACTGGCAAGAGCATAAGTTTAGTGCTTTTTCTGACAGCTCTACCTAGCACTGCTGCAGTCTGGGTATTTTTTAAAGTATGTTAATGAGCACTTAAAGGTTTTTTTTTTCCTTAAAGTATGGGATGTGGGGTTTTTTATTTTTATTTCTTTGATTCTTCTACTTTCTTCCCCCTAAGCTTTTGCCATCAGGTTCCAATCAAAATTTTACTGCTCTATTTTTACCTACTGTCTGTAAAAGCAACAAAAAGCCCATTTTTTTTTCCTTCTTGTGTAGAAGGAAAAAAAAAAAAAAGACAAATGGATGTTACATAAATGGAGCCAGGGAGGTAGGTAGGAGACACAGGTCCAATGCTGCTGGCTAGGAAGGACGGGAAGGTGTTGGTAGAAAGGTTGTGGGCGGAGGAAAGGATGAAATGGCTTGGCCTGATCCATTCTGCATTGCCACCAGAGGAACCTGACTGATTAAAGCAGGGATCTCTTTCAAGACGCCTTTAGGTGGAAAAAGGCTCCTCTAGGAAGGAAAAGAGACCTCTGGCAAGACATGACACTGATTCATAATGGATAAATTGAGTTCCCTACAGAAAAAGCAAACCCCAAACCCCCCCAAATCCTGTACCCAGTAAAATCAGTGGGGAGTTTTGCAATGAACTCTACTGACACCAGGCTATGGCTTTTACCGATATATTAATTATAGGTTTGGTTTTACAAATGGAGCTTCAAGGTGAAGAATACTGAAAAATGACTGTATTTACAAAGGCTTTGATGGAACATGCATGTAGAAATTATGGAGCCTTCCAGAAAGCTTAAAAGAATGCAAAAGATCATCTTGTCTGTAAGGTAGCTATTATAATTGGAGTCTGCCCGGTATTAGCTGTCAGATGAGTGAGAAGAACGTGGAGAAATGCCTGGTCTATGTGTTTTAGCTTGTGTTTCTGGGCTCAGCGAAGAGGCACCACTCTGCCCCGTGTTTCTGCCGTCGCTGAGCGGGGCTGGTGGGTCAGTGCCCGCCTCTCTGCTCCATCTCCATCTGCCCCTGCTGCCCACGTTCACTCCAGCACAGTCCTGGGGGGGAAAAAATCATCTTAATAAGTATTACTCAGTGGCAAGTAATATTTAGACTTTTTTTTCTGCTGCTGCCACCTTTCCACATGCCCCTGAGACCTAACAATGTGGATGACAGCTCCCTTAAAATGATCTCAAGGCTCATTATCTGCAATGTCCAGCGCAGCGAGTGCTGGGAGCGTGCCTTGGCTCCCCAGCGGTGCGAATCCCACGCTCAGAGCTTGCCTAAGATTTTCCACTGTTGGTTTGAAATCTGCTGCTGCCCTATAGCAAACATAAATCTCTCCATCTTCTGGGAGACGTAACAATTTTTGCGGAATATTTTGCAGTTGACCTCTATTAGTCACAGCAGAACAGAAACACAGAAATGTGTGTTTGTGAAAGGCAGAAAACAATAACTCAGCTGCTCTGGAAAAGGCAGCGGTCATCTTTGGTGATGGAGGGGGGGCACCAGGAAAATGGCAATGATGTGGAGGGGGGCGACTGAGACACACACCTAAAGGCAAAATCCAAAGTGGTGATATAAGTTTAAAGGGGTGATGGGAGATGGAACAATGAGAAGCAAATTTTCAAACCAGGCTACTAAAAACACAGGTCAAATGTTACTGATTGAACTTATAATCAAAGAAAGCCCTGAAATGAGTCTTTGGGATGGATCCAGGCTTAAGCCAATGGCTGCTGTGTGGGACGAGGGAAGCTCGTGGTTTGCAACCCCTCGGGGAGCCATCCTGCCCCTCTCGTGCCATGGGAAACAGTCATCTGCATTTGCAGGAGCAAGATCTCGCTGTTCCTTGGTGTTTCTGGAGCTCGCCCACTGGAGGACAAAGCCACCGCAACTCCAACGCCTGGGTGCCTTCCATGGACCTCCCCGGGAGCGTTCCCCGTGCTGGCTCT
Organism: Himantopus leucocephalus; assembly: GCA_003993805.1. NCBI lineage: Eukaryota > Metazoa > Chordata > Aves > Charadriiformes > Recurvirostridae > Himantopus > Himantopus leucocephalus. The sequence goes on along the minus strand of RSEF01000019.1, from coordinate 1,057,017 downwards.
GTGAGCACCAGCCAGGAAACCTCTCCCACGAGAGCAAGGAAAGCAGATCTCTCCCGGGGTAACACACAGGTGCACAGTTCATCTGAAGGTAAATACAAGGATTTGTGCCAAATTTAAAAGGAAAACCACTTTCAGATGTAATCCTGGCTCCAGGCTCACCCAGTCCTTGTGCTTTCCGCAGGACGTGTTGTGTCTCTAGTCTGCATCGCTCCATCTTCTCCTTGCTGCTCATTAAAATCTCTTCCAGGAAAAATACCTAACACTTGCAGGATCTGAAAGTCTGACACACTACGTAACATATGGCAGTATGCTCTAGTTTTATTCCTTCTTCTCTTGCTGCAGTCTGCTTTTCAGCTTACCCTCTTTGGAGCCTGCCCATGGGACGACGGTGGTGGTGGTGGTGGTGGTACGACTCCTGGGAGGGACCAGAGCAGCTGGCTGGTCAAAACCACACACTGCCATGTAGGCAAAAACATAACGGCTCCCACGAGAAGGTGACTGACACGGAGGTTTCACTGCAGATTACAACCAGGGCATATGAAAGGAAATAAATAAGAATTGGGCAGGCGAGGAGAGGGGAGGAAAGCTCTTTCTGAGCTCATGATTTTCATCTCGGATAAGGTTATTGAAGAAGGGCAAAACGGCTGGAAAGCAAATGCTGTTGAATATGCAGATGGGACCAAATAGAGGGAGTTTTAACTGGCGCTGGTGGTTGCAGAGTCGGTTGGAAGACTGTGCACAAATCTCAGGAATGCCCATGTGTGAAAACGGATGGTGCTTCTCAAGCCCTGATTCACGGTCGGAAAAAAAATGGCAAACAGACTCGTGCTACCCCACAGTCTTGTGTCAAAAGCGGCGTTTATGAAGCAAAAATAGAAATTTTGTATGATGCTGGCAAATTCTCCTCTTTTTTACTCTGAAAATACTGTACAAGGATGCTCTAGCTCCCCTCTAATGCCGTAAACTCAAAGGCATGGTCATAAGGGAAAAACAAAGTGAAGCTGGTGTACATGAAATAAAACGAACAGGACTTGCTTGTGACAATGCTACGATCAACTTCCTGGGAAGGTGGGCCAAGCGGAGAGCTACGCGGAATAGTCAGTCGGCCCCTAGGTTAAAAGACAGCCCTGCTGCAATAAGTCATGAGGCTGTGCCTCCTTAAAACTGCAAAACAGGCTGCTGGAGGAAAGTTTCTTCCAAGTTACCATTGCTGTTTTGAAGCAATAATTCGGGAGTCCTGTATATTTTTTTTTTTATTGCATTAGGAAACAAAACCTTTAAAGCATTAAGACAGCCCTTTTATGTCCCTGCCAAAAGGATGTAGTTGATTCACAAGACACATTACGCTGCTGGCCTCAGGCTCCTTGTCGAATGGTGCTTTATCTGCCTGCCTCTGTCTCTTTGCCGTGTGAGAGTTGGTTCGGGGGAAGCTCACCCGGTGGCATGCGCATGCATGGTCAGTTTGGTTCACAGTGTCATGGCGAGAGGCTACTCCATGCCGCTCCGCAGGATCTGGTTGGCCGCAATCAACATCACGCTTATAATAAAGGCCATGGCAAACGCGCAGATAAGGCTCTTCCGTACGCAGGTCTGTCTGTTCTGCTTCTGGGCGTGCACTGCAGGGAAGAGATGGGAAAGATGAGATGCTTGGCCAACGTAATGTTTTTGCTTTCCACCAGGATCAGCTGAACTCAGAAACCCTCCTTTGCCTCGGATTATTACCTTGCATAACCCTCTGGTCCACACCTCAGAGATCCCCTGCGCCGGCCAAGTCTTACCTCTCCCTGGTGGGACATTTCCACCTTACCTTTCATTGCTTCCAAACCACCTTTCCTAACAGACCACCTTCTCATACTGCAGGAATTCCTTTCTCTCTCACCTTGGCTTTTAAAGCCTTCAAATGCTTAAGTTTATCTGTGTATTCCTTCTAAGCTCTTAACGAAGTTCTCTCTAAAGTTCTTTAATTGGGAATATTGGTCTTCTGTGAATCCCCTTAGACTCATCCAGGTTTTTCCAGTTACATGTCAACTGGAAACGAGCAGAGATTCAAGTTGTGCTCCCTGACAACACTTAAAAAACCACCGTGATGGTTCCCATGAGTATGCACAGTACGTTAGTCATTTTTCCAAACTGTCTTTAGGTTTTCTGTGCCTAAGCAAAATCAGACTTATTAAGAACCTTTTCAAATGAATGTTTGCAGAATAATTGTCAAAAGACGTAAGAGTAATTTGCGGCAGTTAAAATGCAGACAGAGTTGGGATTTTTAGCATTTGGCTTATTTCTTTTAATTTTAATTTTTCGTAAGTTCATCAACGAGGACTCATGCTGTGACTTGATAAAGACAGTTCATGTCTCTGCCTCAGCCTCCCTACCTATGAATATCGGAACAATATGTGGTATTGCAGTACCGTGAAGATTAATCTGTTTGAAAAAGCTCCGAACTGAGATAATCACAGAAAGCCAGAAGATCTTCGCGCACAGGATGGATAGTTCTGCCCTGCTGCTATGGGCAGTAATGCACGGGTTTATTTTGACCTGAGAAGGGATGTACCCGTTGCCTTTTTCTCATGGATGGTCATACTTGTGATGATGGGAGACTTTCAGGTGGTTGACAACAAGCTCAGAATTACAATAAATGTAAAATGCAACCAGGAAAAGGCTCCGAGTGCCCATACTTGGAAAAGACCAGGAGGATGTTTTTAGAATATACGGAGAAAAAAACTAGTTCTGATCCAGGCTTGAACCTCACTGCACAGAGAGGTGGGAGCTTTGGCTGCTGCATTTTGAACACTTGTTTCATCCCCCCTCACTTCCTCTGGCCAGGATTTAGCAGTGCCGGTGTCCTAATCCCAGCTCCCACGCGGTCCCCGCAGCATCAGGCAGCGCCCCAGGCACAAGAAGCCCTCGTTAGGCAGCACTTTGAGTCCAACTGCCCAGGGCAGGGAAACGCTGCACCACCAGCGCTCCAAGGGACTCGCTATATTCTGTGCAGATAATGAAATCCCCCTTACAGCAGCTCTCCTAAATTACTTGCTTTCTGCTTGCACTGCTCTGCTCCTTGATTCCTTCGCTCGCTTTTATAATGCGCACAGAATCAATAGTGTGGTTCCTTGGTTTTGTGCATGATGCCTCGGCACTCTGAAAAGCTTGTNTTTTTTTTTTTTTTTTTTTTTTTGTGTATTATTTCTGTACTTTGAAAACACTCCCAACCAGCAGACAAAACAGTGACACAAGCCAGCATTGCTGTTCAGTGCGGGGCTCTGGTGCTGATTACAGTGACTGGGAGCAGCAGTTGAAGACTGGCCGAGGCTTTTTATGATGGCAACTCAAAGGAAAAGAGTAAAGCATGTTGAGTCTTTCTTGCAGAAGCGTTCCGGAATTGAACAATTGAACAATTCCTTCAGCCCTCTATACCATCAAGTAAAAATAGAGTTTTAAGGCAGCAGGATCCAGGTAAGTAATTGTTATTGTTCTTTACCGACTGAAGGTACACCAAATAGCCAAATAACCTACCAAATAACTCCAGAAAAAAGGGGGAAAGGTCTGTGCTGAAACGTAGAGGTGTCGCAGACCCAGAGAGACCCTCTTGCTGTTGGATGGGGCTCAGCAGGAATTACTCCAGCAAGAGTATTACAGTTCCTCTGCCTCCTTGCAATCCACAGGCAGACAAAGAAGCCGAAATTACTGACTTTCTGCACTGTGAACACAACTATGTGCTGCCCTGTGAATTGCCCTCTTAACTATGAACCCCCCAAGCTAACTGGTGAGTTTTTGCCCTCACTTCTCTCCTTTCTCCAAATTCATAGATCCTTTAAGCACGGCATCTGTGTTTTTTCCTGCTGTTTTCCATAGCTGGCATTGTCGCAGGGCTGGATGCTCAATCTGTTTTGCATTTGGCTGGCAGCAAGAGTTTTTAGTACCCATGGGACATGCCGGGGTTTGGATGTGAGCTGGTTCCTTGAACATGGTCAGAGCCTGAAGCTCCTCCGGAGATGTCCTGGCCCCTTCTTAGCGGGGAGAGCAACTCACAGGCTGTCCAACGTAAATGTGATCTCAGGAAGCAAAGGCAAAGCAAGGCTGGGTCATCCTTCATCTTCTCAACATGCAGAGAAAGTGCTGGCGAGGAGGACTCACCATGGTGTCACTAGTGGCAGAGACAGAGCTACCATTGCTATAACTTCTCCACCAGGATATGGGGTTAATGGGTCCAACCCATTTCAGGGTGGATCAGTCCCTGGCCGTGGCTGCTGGGCTGGTGACGATGACCACGGTGGGTTTGAGATGGTCAGGGGAAGTGCCGAGAGCCTTCTCGTCTGCAGAAAAAGCCTTGCTAACATGAACAGCTACAGTGTATTTATAGTCATAACCCTGCTAAAGGTGAGTGATATTTGCTTTCTCTGGGTGGATGGAGTTATTTTCATTTTAAGAGGTCAGTTTTTCATTCCCAAGCTCTTAGCTGAGGAGCGGATGCTCCTGGTGCTTGTCTGGGGGTAGCAGGGAGGGGAGCTGTGGCAGCTCTTGTGCATCCAGTTAATTTGAGTGTCAGGGCTGAGGATGAAATACCCGCGGCAGACAGCATGGGTCACCGTAACCAGCCGGCACTCTTGTTTGCCATGAGCTTAATGTTGTGTTTGGATAAAAGGAACTGCCAGACAAATGATTTTTGTACTATAAATTTTCGGTAGTGCAATGTCGCTGCAAACAGTTGTCCTTTTCTTGTGCCTTTTCTCATAAAACAAACACTCTTCTTGGCTCTCAACTTTGTTCTCCTTCCCTAAGCATTAATAAAAATCGAGAGGAAGGCAAAAGACATAACCGTGCCCCTGTTCTGGTGGTATTCTTTATCAGCAGGGCTGGTGTGGGCTGCTTGGACTGAGGAGTTGGGCATTTTCATTGCTTTGCTCTTCATCAAGAAAAGGCAAATGAAAACCCCCAGAAATGAGTAGGAGGGGACGTTGTAATGTAAGCCTAGAGCTGACGTCTTGCAAATGACTCTCATGTTCAGAGTGAACTGAATGAAATCCTGGACTTGTCGCTGACCATAATATGAATATTGTATTTGGTTTAAAGTATGGGTGTGGTTGTGTGTGTGTGTATGAGGGTGGGAGAGAGAGATACAGTATATTGTCCGTGTTGATATTGGAAGAATATTACATAGTTGTGAAGACCTTATTATGACAAGAAGCCAAGATGGCTAAGTTGTGAGAACGACAGAAATTTGTACCGATGGTGATGTGTCCCACATAGTGCTGTTCATCACCTGGTGGGGCTGAGCCAGCTAACCCCAGGTATGGAGAAGGGAGGGGGGGTGTCTCTGTCCATGGGATGGAGAAGGATTTCAGGGCTTCTCTTTGATGGCAAGAACATAGCCAGAGGTGACAGTGAGTGGAGATCTCCCATTTCATCAAGGTACTACTGAAAGTATCTGCTATGTCTCTTCCCTTAGGAGCCATTCCCAAATCTTAGTGAAAACCATCGGGGCTCATCTTGGCTTCATTCCTACCCATAATTGAAGGTACTTCAATGGGGTGGATGAAATGTACATTAAATATAGTTGTGAGCCTCTAGGCTAATCCCTTCAGGCTTCCTTTACAGTTGAAAGAAATAGGTGCTTTTTAAGGTGCAATCCTCTCATCCCAAGGCAGCACCTAAAATAAATTTGAGGAGTTATACCCAAAAAGCATCTCCTTCGCTCCACTAATTAAGAAGTGAATAAAGAGTGACTGACTTACATGGAGACACTTCTGTACAGCCCCATTTAAAGCTAGACTGAGATGCTGTCCAACCTTCGTGACAGCTCTCCCTTAGTGCCATTGATCCATGCCATGAGGCTCACAATTTCTGCTTTTGAGCCCTGTAGGGATCTAAGTGTTTGGGAAATGGGAACGCCAAGGGCACAAATGGGTCATTGCGGTAATGGCATGTCCAGCCTGGAGAGCTGCAGGGACGCAACCTGCTCTCAGCCTGCCTTTCCTGGGAGAAATGCTCATGTCAAAGCTGCCATGGACCAGAACTGTCTCCTTCTTCTGGGACCTGAAGCAAAACTTTGCATCTTTGTTGACAGCGTTTGGTTGATCTTTATTCTCTGGTGGATTTGTGCGTGTGTGTGTGTATTCCTAACAACATCTAAAAAAGGGTCTGTTTTGCTTCTAGGTTCTGCCTAGCACCAGCAATGCCAACATCCCACGAGAAAAGCTGTTCTTGCTGTACTTTTGGAAGCTGGGACTTCCAAAATGAGATGCTGAGCATTTAGGNAAAAAAAGTTTTTTTTTTTTTTTTTTTTTTTTTTTTTTTTTTTTTTGGCGACTGGGATAGTTCACCCAAGTACCGAAGCTGAAAGAAGCCTGCATGCCTCTTGCCGCGGTGACAGCTGGCGCATGTCTCCACTGAATCAGCAGGTCAGTGGGGACTAACAACTCCATTCATGTAAGTAAGCATCTCTTCCTCCCTGCCGCTCTCCAGGAGGAACAAAAAAAGCGTTCCTTGGCTTGATTCGAAGAGCGTTGCTGCTCGCCTCCCTCCTGCAGGCTTTTTAAAATTCAGCTGTGCTCTTCTACATCTTTTCTGCAGTATTTAGCAGAGGGTGAGTGTGCTGGATATAGCTTCTGAATCCCATTAATTAGCCAGGCTAAGAACTGCACTAATATTTTCATCCTTTGCTTTGTTCTAAAGATTCTTCTGTGTCTCTGCCTGGTGCCCTTTCAAAGGCTATTTGACCCCTCAGATATCAGGATTTGCCCCAAAATGGCCTATATAAAGTGGCATTGCTGTGGGTGGGAAAGCACAGTAGCTGTCCCAGGGTGATGTGCACAAACCCTGCGATTCTCTGTAGGTGTCTCCCTGGACTTTTCTGCACTTGACATGATTTGTATACGTTTAGTTGTTCCAACCAGCAACAGTTGGGAGCAGCACAAGTTCCTCCGGCCAAGAAAATCCTTCTCCCAAGGTGGCTAAAAATGGGGCATGTTCTCGCCAGTGTTATCTCCATTCAAAGTCCAAAATCCACTGTAAAAGTTGAGGTCGTGCCTGATCCCAGTTGCCGATCACTTACTCAGTGGTCTTGTGGCACTGCCGAGAGGATGCTATGTTAAGCAACAGCTGCTGAAGTGAGTGTTTCCCTTTCTCAGCTACCTCTGAGGATTTCTCAGACCTTGGTCTTGCAGCCACTCGCACATGTGTTGAGATGAGCTGTCCCGTGGTGTACCTGCGTAGCATATTACAGCCTCACGTCAGTGGTCCTGACAGTGCCAAACAAGGGGTGTGCAGGGCAGGAGGGTGCAGATGCCGATGTCTCTGCTCATTGCTGGTGTTACAATGCAGAGAGAGGACTCTCCCCAGCCATTCCCTGGGAGCCCAGAGCGAGACGACCTGTTCCGCTTTGTGGAAAGGCACCAGAAAACTGGTGGAGCCTAACGCAGCTTGCTGGAGCAGGACCCAGTGCCAACAGTCTTTCCATGACAGGCTGAGATAGACATGCGTATTTCTGTAGGGAAATTCAGCCTGTCTGAGACGCCGACCTCAGCACGGGCTGCACATCCCCCAGCCTGAGTCCCCCCAGAGAAAGGAGGGCCAAAGCACCCACGAGTTCATCCTCCTGTCTGAAACAGGATCAGCTTTACTTAGACCACGTGGAAGAAGGCCCACGGCAGCTCTTGAGCTCTCTAAGTGCGTCATTGCTGCTTACTCTAAAATAACTGCATGCTAACTCCATGCTTGCCCACTGCGTATCACGGATCAGACTGAGTTTTACAGACAAAGCAGAAAGAGAACAATTGTACAGAAACACAGAAACTTTCCCTCTCACCTTCAAACTCTGTTTGGCAGTTGCCAGAGTTTTCGTTTAAACTCTCCTCTTCGTTGATAATGATGTTCTCGATGTCCTTCATCGTTAAGTGGTCCCGGAAGGCGTGGTAGAGGATGTGTTTCAGCTCTTCCAGTGTTATCCTCTGCATGTCGAACTGCGGGAAGAAGACCGAGTTGGGCTCAGCCACTGGTAACAAGCATGGCGCTTGGAGGAAGAGAGGCACGTGGCCATGACGCAGTTCCCTGCTTATGTTTTTTTTCAACCTCATTTCAACACCTCAATATAACTTTGCAAATTTTGCTCTTTTGGGTTCATTTAACACTAACAGTGTGAATGTTGCAAATGGGTGTTGCTAGAGCTCCTGCCAGCTTACTTAATGCTGGCAGAGCAGTAGAGAAATACAGCCCCATGCCAGGGATGGTCTTCCAGGCTGGAGATGCAGCAATCCGGTACCAGCCCGGGCCATCCCAACAGAGAGAAAACCCCGAGAGACTTCCCTGGTAGCTCTTGCACCATGCCACGAGCCACAACCTTCAATCTGCCCCTTTTTTCCTTCTAACTCTCCATTTGCGCCTGCGTGGCAAGCACAAGCAGAGAACATTTCCCTCTTAGCTGCTTTCTGCTGTCGATCCAGTAGGTAAATGTTGTTCTTACACACACCAGGCGTTAAAACCAGATGATTCCTGCAGAATATGTAGAAATGAATATTTTGCAGCAGAGCAACTTTGCACATGTGTAAGGTTTGTGGCATTAATATCTGCTAATGGTACAGAAGAGAGAGCGTTCACGCCGGCTGCTGACTTCCCAGGTGAGGAGACCGGTCTCCCTGAGCCATCGGTGCAGTCAGTAAAGAAGGATGGAAACGCTCCGAGTCACCCCCTGTGCTGCAGACGATCATCCTTTGAACAGCACCTTGAACTCTCAGGCCTTATAGCCCAAATCACGGGCTTGCCTACGGCGAACAGTGAGCACCAGGACTTGTACGCCCTCTCCTAAACTACCCACCTCCGAGAAACCTCAGGAAAACCAAACAGCTTAACGCTGCAGTGGAGGAAAGGCGATATAAACTTGTGCCTGCTTCTGCAATTGAGAGCGTGGCGATAGCCTGTGATCAGATTGCATAGCCGGCAGTTCGGAAACGGTACAGCAAGAAATTCCCGCTCCTTTCCCCCCAGCCTGATAAGGGCAGGACAAGCCTTATCAGTTCTGAGCTGCTCGGTGTGTTATCTAAGGTCGTCTTCCCCGAGCGCTGCAGCACACCTCATCGCACGGATGCAAAATCATTAATCCTCAAAGTGGTTAACTAAGAAAAATAAGTGCACTTTGATTAAATCCAGGCCCTGAAATATTTATGTGTGTCTGTGTGTGTATAGGCAGACTTGCACGCATACATATATATTTATCCATTTATCCTTCGAAGCACCGATTTCTACAGTCCTATTTATTTGTTTATTTCCTGCAACAATCAAAAACCTGGTGCAGAAAATCTGCGGAAAAGGGGACAGCAGGGGCAAAAGCCAAAGTTGCTGGGTTTGCCCCAGATGAGTTCTCTGAAAAGCAAGTCTGGTGGGTTTGGTGTTTTTGCTGCTGTCCTTGTTCCTCGGGGACTCCGCGTCCCCTATAAATAGCGAGTGCACCGTTGTCACCAGTGGCTCCTTGTTGCACAGTTCAAAGCTGGATTGCAAATCCCCTCGGTATTTAGCCGCAAATTCCGGCCTGCTTTGTTGCGTGTGAGGAAATCTCACCACCCATATTCCGCTTTCTTTAATGTTAAAAGAGCAAGTAAAAGCGAGCAGCTGTGTACTTCACAACCAGCATGATTACGAAAAGCGTTTCTCTTGGCAACTAGAGGTGTGGAAATGGGAGTTAATTCATACGGTTGCCTTACCGCGGTGTCGGGAGGTGTTGTTAGTGGAGGTTTGCAGAGTGCCTTGAGGCTGCCGAGGGTTTGCAGCCCTCCTGGCTGGCTTCCTGCAGCGCTGATTGATTGCACACCAGCACCGCGGAGGTAAAAGCAGTGGTTTCTCACCTACCACCCAACCCTGCATTCCTTTGGGGTCTTTGTCTTGGGGTAACTCAAATCTGAACTTGAGCCCCAGCATCTTCCAGAGCCCACCCATGTGCCAAGCCCGTAATTTCATCCTAGTGATCGCTTCGTAGCAACAGGCGCAGCCCGTCTGCATGTGGTTACCCCATGCCATCTCCTCAGGGTGTGATGTTCAGCCCGCGCTGGAGTTCTCTTCCTGTTCTTGGCTCAGGGGCAGTTCTCGGAGGCCAATACAAACTTTTTTTGCTATAGTTTGTGGGTTTGTTTTTCCTCCCTTCAGGGAACAGCCTTCCTAGAAGCTGTCCAAACCCTGTGTTCACCCAGCACCAGCTGGATGCTCACCCCTGTGAGTGCTTCACAGCCCAGAGCAGTCTCTCCGAGACCTGCTTTTTGCTTGCATCCTTTTTTGAGGATATCTGCAGGGATGTGTGAGCCTCCTTACTGGAAGTACTCACACATTTCACACAGGCAGGGTAGCTGAGGACGAGGGACCTCCGATATGGTCCATGCATCCCGCTCTTGTGGAGAGTAAAAGACAATTGACTGCTTCAGGATCTGCCCCACTATGTCCCAAGATGACTGTGTTGGAAGAACAACAGCTTCGGATCAGCCCCCTGCTCCTTCATGTCTGCCTCCAGAGCTACAGGGGTGAAAACCCACCTCGGGACACACCATTGCCTATGTTGACATAGGCTGCTCCTTTCTTCTCGCTCTTACAAGCCTTTGCTGGTGTCCCGCTACACCAGCATTGCCACTGACAAGCCTTGGCAGAGTCGACCATGATGCTACCTGTTGCTTTGCTTCGAGCTACCTGGATTACAAACACAACTATGGTTATCGTCTAACCTTAACAACGTGGAAACAGTAATGACTTGTGGGGTTTTGGGTCTTCCTGTACCAGTTAACCTGTCTAGTGGGAAATAATTGTTCTCCTGATGAATGTGCATCTGTTGCTACATCTCCAGCTCTTGCTTTATTTTTTTATTATTCCATTGTCATTCTGCCTTTTAGGAAGAGGAACCAACTCATATGGGGTTCAAAATCACCCTTGTTGGTTCACGTACTGAGTGTTTGTGTCCTGCTTTGCTCTACGCTCTGGTACTTGGATGCAGGGGGCACATCCTCTGTTAGAAATGCGTCAGCACAGGAGTTTGTCCAGAATGGGCTCAAGCTCGGTGCAGCCGGAGACAAGACTTTGCATCGGGCTCCCAGGTAATTTCTTCTATTATCATTGCTCTCCAATCTGGCAGTTTCCCTGATTCACTTTTCAATTACTCTGGGTTTTTATTGTTGTAATGACAGTAACCAGGGAGCAACTCTTAACTTTTATTGGCTCCACTGAGAGGAAAACTGGGACTGTTGCAAGCCAAAAACTTTCTATAGGATTTGTAATTAGAAGAAACCAATGAAGCTGCTTCTGAACCGGTGCTCTTGGAATACACTGTAAGCAGCGACATAGAAAGAAACTGTGCCTAATGCTGAGGCTCAAATGCCCCAAGTGATGCAGTGAGTGCCCTGAATGAAAACCTGTATGTGTACAGGAATGTTTGGCTTCTATGGAGAGCACCAGGAATTGTCCACTGCAGTTTCTGATGGACCTCAGTAACTGTCCCCAGCAGAAACATCTCCTGGAGCTGGAGGATACTGTCCTGAGAGACAGCTGGAAGGGAAAGTGGGCCTGATCCAATCCAGCCTGTAGCTTCCTGACTCCTCCTTGATTTAAATTTCCCGCAGGGAATGAAAGCAGAGTCCCTACCAGTTCCTTTGGTGTCCCTACCCCCAATTTCCAAAGTTTGCAGCTGGCTGACAGCTGCCGCGCCTGCAGAGTGCTGCTTTCACTCCTGGCACCTTTTTCAGATACTTCCGTGTCCTACCAGGGATGCTCTCCTTCTGCTCTGCGCAGGGAAATGACCCTATGCGAAGAGCTTGCCGCTTTGAAGAGTTAAATGCTGAAATATTACTTATGATAATTTCCTTTAATATCAGCTTTGCTTTTTAAAAAGAGTGGGAGGCTCCTCTCTTGAATCCTAAGTTGGCCTCGCTGCTGTGCAGACGGGGTGACGCAGGCTGGGACCCTGCAGCGATGTGAGCGGGGCCGCCCTGGTGACCTGCAAGATCTTTTGAAGCCACATCAGTATAAAGGCTCTTCTCAACAAGAGGTGGGACCGGCTCCTCTGGCACTGATGGTTTTATCTTGGAGACCACTTGGATACTTATTTTTCCTGAGACTATTGGGCACAGGCTTCCCATGTAAGCCATCTAAAAAGGTCATCTTGGGCTGTTGAGGGCTCCAGGTGGAGACTGAGACAGCAGCAGGAGAGCAGGCTTTTGCCTGGTGCTTTTGAAAACCAGATCTGCAAAACCAAAAGTTTCATAGAATCATTTAGGTTGGAAAAGGCCCTTAAGATCATCGAATCCAACCATTGACCTAACACTGCCAATTCCACCACTAAACCATGTCTCTAAGCCCCAGGTCTACATTTCATTGATTTCTTGTTTGGGGCAGCCCTTGATAATCTCTGAATAATGAGATAACGCCTTTGTTTTGCCCTCAGCGTGTCAGGCCACGGGTGCCTTGAATACCTGCCAGGCAAAGGCAAACTGGCTCTGCCCACGCTCGCAGCCAACTGCCACAGCGGGGGACGTGCGCCCCCCAAACACTCAGACCCTGTGCGGAGCAGCGGGGCTTTGTGCTGCGCTAACCGCAGTCACGTCGTTTCTGGGCGGCTCTGAACGCAGCAGCTCGGCGAGCGCTCGCAGCCGACTGTGCAGCTGTTCCTCAAGCCAGACGGGCTTTGAGCTCTTAAACTACTGAGCTGGGACTTTTCTATAGGACCGACGTTTCTTGTTGGCCATATATTAAAGCACAGAGCCCCAGTGCGCTTCATGCAGAACCTAATGTATTCCCACCTCCGCCTGGGAGCTGGATGAATGGCCGTTTTGTACTGACTGTACCTCCCAGATAAGCTCAGCCACGGATATTTTATAACGAGAGGGAAACGGCGTCTGCTGGAGAAGCCAGGAGCCTGGCGGGGCAGGGAGACCGTGCACAAAGGGAGCCAGCTCCCGCAAGCGAAGCTGCGTTTGCAGACGGGATCTGCTGCGCGTTGAAGGCTGCAGGACTCACTGCTCCTGCCTGAGAGGCAGCGGGTGCTGTTTCAGTCCTGCACTGTGGCAGGCCCCCACTGTAAAAGCTCATATATATATTTTATATATATATAAAAGTATTGTCGTCTTATATATATATAATAAAGTGTAAAGTATAAAATGTGCGTGTGTGTATATATATAAAAAAATATGTAGGAACACAGGCAATATTTTCTAAATGGCCAGACATCCACCCCCTCCAAATCTGAAGGTTCCTCATTATATATTTTTCTATTAAAGGAAACATGACATTAAAGGGAGAACGTGTGCCAGCCCGAGACCTGGAG
>RSEF01000019.1:1017603-1043632 GCA_003993805.1 Himantopus leucocephalus | reverse complement strand
CGAGGATGCGCTTTTGCCTTTCATTCAGTCCTGACCTGTGACCATCTTTACAGCTCCATTTGGAGAGGACAAAATGGCCGATCAAGGCCACAAGTCAAATGGGATTGCTGAGGTCTCGGAGGGTATCTGGGGTCTTAACATATGCATGCTACAAGCATGCATCTTCCTGCGTGAGAGGAGTGGTTGAACTCGTCCTAGGATTTATCTTGAACTTTGCTTGTTTGTCTTAATGAATGCAAATCTTGCTGCATTACATGTCGCGGCACAATGACCCTTCGGCATTATTTGGTCAACCCTAATGAAAACCTCACAGCTCTTAGGGATGAGACACCCTCTCTGCTTGACCGCCGAAGTGTCTTTTGGCCACGCAGGTCCCGCTCCCTTCCTTGCCTGGGGTCAAGCTTCACCACCCGCCCCAGAAACCCCTTGTCCCCCTTTTTCCTCGGGACAGCCCATTAGCAGGAACTGCCCAAAGACTGGTAGCTGTGAAAAATGATGTCCAGTGGAGACCCCTGACTGTAGAAAGGGGGTTTTTGGTGGGGAGGGAGCTGCCACCTGCTCGATTGGGTGCACAGAAGCCCCTTTGCAGGCGAGCTCCCTGCACAGAGGGGGTGAAATGCAGATTTTGTGACTGAGGGTTGAACGCCAGCCGCCCCTGGGAGCCTAGAGAGGTCCATCTGTCCCATCATGCCAAACAAAACATTTTTGCATTACCAGGAGCTGGTGTAGCCACAGTCAGCTCAGACTTTCAGTCAATTTTGGGAGCCATCCTGCGCAGTCCAGCAGCACCCTCAGGCTTCATTGTGCCCCTGGGCACAACACCAAAAGCACAAGGGGAATTAACTGAACCCCACTCCCGTCTGACCCACCCCCCCCCGCTCAGTGGAAGAAGAGATGAAAAAAGGAGAGAAGGTTTTCACTTATTAATGCGCCACGCTCTGTCGCAACGTGTAAGATGCAGCTACTCAAGTACTTCCATTCAGACAACTGCTGAGTGAGGGATGGGCTTATTTTTAGACTAACACATCTCCAGGTTAAAAGCCGCCTGTTGGGTGAGGATCCGTCTCTCCAAGCACAGTGCACTCAGTTACCTGCATCCCTTTAAAAGTCCAAATAATCAAATGAAAGACGCTCCCTCCCACCAATGCTCTGGAAGCGTAGCGTCGCCTATCGCCAAAATAAGCTGCATGGCACTCAGGCTTTTTATACCGCCGTAGCGGACCTGTCTGTGGCTTGCATCAATCTAACTAACTACATCAGGGTCTTAACAGCTCGAATCCAATCAATACCAAAAATATTTGTTGGCAGTCCCCGGGCACCTGGTCTTTCAGCACATTCAGCCTGCAGTGACCCTTGCAGATTTATGGAGTTTTTGCCTGCAGGCTTCTTCTGGTCCCGATTCAGGCCAAGCACCAGCTCTGTCCTCCACATGGAGCATCAACGCCAAGTAACACCAGGCAGTCGAAGTTCAGCAAAGCGCTTTCACATTGATTCAAATTTAGGAGCAAACATTTATCTCACCACTATCAGTGGACACAAGCAAAATTGTGTTTTTTTTTCTTGAATTGTCCCCTGCCTGATGAGCCCGGCTGTTGGTCTGGACGGCACAGCTCATCGTGAGAACCAGGACCGTGACATTCATCCTTCGGTACCAGATGTGCACATCTGCAAGACGGGAGCTAACAAGGAGCTAAAGAAGAGATGGGGCTACTGATTTCACAGTAATGCCCGAATGACACATTAGGCTCGAAAGCCACAACCCAAATTTTCTTTTCCTTCCCCAAGACAATGCCGAGACCAGGCAGCTCACGCAGGAGTTTCACCTCTGCGCTTGCCATCCCTCACTGGGGTGGCTCCCAGCAGTTTTTTTTTAAGCTTTCAAATTCCCTGAGGTCGGTATTTTAAGGTCTTTTTTTCTGACTGATCCCTGATGCCCCCCATTCTTTCTNTGGGGGAGAGTTTCACCTCTGCGCTTGCCATCCCTCACCGGGGTGGCTTCTAGCAGTTTTTTTTAAAGCTTTCAAATTCCCTGAGGTCGGTATTTTTAGGTCTTTTTTTCTGACTGATCCCTGATGCCCCCCATTCTTTCTCCTGTGACCTCTTCCCATTTTGCAAGAGTAACTTAAAGCGATTATGTTGTTAATTTTGAAGGCGACCCCACTGCTTGCGGCAGGGAAAGCAAGAGGGAAACTTGAACCTAAATAATCCTGCTGCAGCATGAACCAGAGAGAAAACATCTGGGGGGGAACAGCTGGGGAGAGCTCCGCTGCTCTGAGCTGAGCAGGTCCGTGAGCCCTCGGCTGCTTCGGAGCCCCGTGTCCTGCATCTCCCACTGCCCGACACTGCCAGCCCGTGTTCGGGGAGAGCACGGGAGAGGCATTTACAATGTAAGTATGTGACGACCCGCCGGCCGGCTGCTGCCGTGAGTTAATCTCACTGCAAATCAATGCCAGCCATGTCCCTGTCACTGCTACTGTTTATTTGCACTGCAGTAGCCCCCAGAGACAGCAATCAGGAACAGCAGCGCACAAGAGAGATGTCTCCCCCGGCACAGCTCCTCACAGCCCTTACAGAGCCACTGGAAGGAAAACAGCCCGTACACGCTGTCGGTTAATGACGATACGCGGGGACAAGGACACTAATGACCTGAGCAGGTCAGGACAGCAATGCGCATAGAGGTTGCATATATAGCCATCAACAAGCATGGGCACTGCTAGCTCTGCCAGGAAGGTTAAAGCTCTCTGCACCCTTTAATGTAGATTCTTTCATGAGTTTAAAGCTTCCCCCGTGCTCCGGGGGCTACTTCACAGAGGTCAAATACTGCTCGCAACACCCAAGTGCATTGCAAAACCTCCCTCCCTCCAAAATCCCTGTGTTTTCCTGGTGGGAAAGGGATGCATGAGGTTCAGCATCCGAGGAACTACTGGAGGGAATGAATCAGTACCGNTCTGGTGGGAAAGGGATGCAAGAGGTTCAGCATCCGAGGAACTACTGGAGGGAATGAATCAGTACCGCGGGGCTGGATGACTGTCCACGCAGAGGCTGTGCATGACCACCCTGACACCGACGGCACCTGCAGGCTGCTCCAGAGCAGCCACGTGCAGGGGACAACTCGTGGCAATGCCTGGTGCCAGCTGTGCAGCACTTGCACAAGAGCCTCTTTGTGTCACATTTCAAGTTTTTTGTTTTCCCTTCTCACGAAAAGATGCTTCAAAAAGCTGGATGTCCCTGCAGGGATGCTGCGGTCCCTGGCCAGCTGTTCCAGCTGATTGACTCCCGTCAGCCTGTCATCTCTGACGCTTTTCTTGGAGCGCTTCATCCATGGGATATTGCTTTGCAATACCTCAGGAGAGAGAAACCCATATCTGGCTAGATTTTTGACTAGCTCATTTTCTGACCTTATTCTTTCCTCTTTGGCACAGCCACAGCGAGGGGCCGGCGAAGCCGTGGCTGGCTGCCCTTGGGGTGTCCCCACGCTATGTGCTTTGTGGCCCTGCAGTAATTTCTTGGGCTACCTCATTCTTTGCTGCCCTGAAGCATTCATTCCGTAACATCTGATTTCACGAAAGGTGTATAAAGGGGAAAAAAAAAAAAAGGAAATGAACAACTGAAAATGTACCGAGTGCTGCTGCTCTTTGGTAACGCGGTCCCCTATAGCTGTGCAGACCACCACCGGTGGCTGTTTACTGCCGATTAATCTTGCTGTCACTGGTGTAGCCAGGCTGAAATATTTGCTCTCTACCTGACTATGTCAAGTGCACCTGGATTTTATCAGCTAGGTGAGATGAGAAGACTCTGCCATATCTGTCTGTAGCTTAGGCATCAAAATGGTTCAGTTTTTCACTGATGTATTTCTTTCCAGTAGAAGGAAATGCGGCTTCTTGAGAAAAGGTGCCCAAATTTTGCATGCCACTAATGCCACTGAGGTTTTATGAACAAGCCCCTGATGCATTAGACTAAGGCCAAAATGAACAAAAGGTTGGTCCTTCCTGGCCTGAGGAATACGATTCTGTTACGGACACACTTGTTGGTAGAGATGCTCTTTTTGTAAGGCTTTTATGCACAGGGGATCAGCAGCAGAGAGGTTGGGACCCATCACCCCATGGAGACAGGCTGCAGGTAGCAGCACTTGCCCCAGCCAGGGAAAAAAGGCTTAACTTTTATTTGAAACAAAATAATTGCACTTTATCTTCCTGACTGCCCAGCTGCTTCCAAAGGCCACACAGGAGATTTAGCTAATGGAGAGAATTTCAACAATAAGTTTACGTTTTGGGTTGCATATTGCCAACACCATTCCTCCTCTTTTTTTTTTTTTTCCATGTGTGTTTTCTTTTTTTTTTTTTTTTTTTTCNTTTTTCCCGTCATGGTCGATTGAATAAAATTTACATTTAAGTAGCATAAGTTCATAACAGACTCCGCCGTCTTCCATATTAAACATTTTTCTTTCCCCCTGCACACTCTGTTTGGAGAAGTTTGATGTTGTTGTTAATTCTCCAAGGGAAAAGCTGATAAGAGCTGCAGGGGAGTGAGTTCAGCTGAAGCTGTCTCCCCGTGAGTTTACTGTTGCCGAGTCACTGAGCTCAGAGACAAGCTGAGCCCAACGGCAACTGCACGGCCTATTGCTCTGCGTGCGTGTGTATATCTATGTATATACATATACATCAAATCTGAATATAATTAAAAGGAAAGCACTGTAAAACATAATTTTAAGTAGTTCGCAGTATTCATGCATAATTCTCAAATTATGTTGGCAAGACAAAAGTTATTAGAGTTGACAAGTCAATGTAATATGCAGTAAGAAGGAATAAAATCCAATTTCTAATTTATACATGTTGTCAATTAATAACGGAATGGGCATATATGAGATGCTCAGGGTCTAGGAGAGCAAAGAGAAACCTGCTTCTCTCAGAGCCTAGAAATAGCCAAAGCAAAGTACCCTGGAACGGATAGGAAAGAGCATCTGCAGGAAGAGGTGTTACTGTTAGCCGGTCTTTATACGTCCTAACGAAGACTTCCTAAAATTAACAGGGGCATGGCGAGTCCTGAGGATTTTATAAAAATTGAGGGACTGGCCCCTGTCAGGCTATGTAAATTTGACATGCCTCCATCAAGAAAACGTTATCACTCCTTAGATCAGCCCTGCAAACAGCTTAGCTAAATTTCCCTGAGCTAATTGCTTTTTAATAGTTTGTTGTGAGAGTGTTGGCTAATTATAAGTCACGCGGCTTTGTGAAAACATATCTGAACTAATCCTATTGGTGATAAATGGTTTTTAGGAATAAAGGAATTTTTAGCAGACTGTGGTTTCCTGAGTCTTATGGTGATCTAAAATCGCACTTCAAGCAACATCACAGAGGCAGACCATTATGTGGCCATTAGACATAAAGATATAATTCATCATGCGCTAATTATGCAGGTAGCTTTGGCCTTTCTGTCAGTGGTCGTGCTCTGATCTAAAAGAATCCAACTGTTTATGCTGTTGGCTGTTTTCCTTTGTTTCTTAATTCTTGCGAGTTACTCTCAAACTCCATCATTTGGGCCCATGACAGGAACTGGTAGAAGTGGTCATGGTGCCAGTCTGGAGTATTCCCACAGAGATGGAGAACAAGAGGAACTGCAAAATGGGTCTGTATGTGGTGAAGCCAAGATGCGTGGAGCCGCTTTCCAAAACCACAACAGTTGAATCAGCTTCAGGTCATCTTGAATGAAGCAACAGTGCCTTCCCGTGCTCACCGAAACAGGGATGTACAAGTAGCAAACCCAAATGAATAAAAGTTCTCTTTCAAACTCTGCATGCAGCCCATGGCTCTGTCTGGATCCTGCCAAAATCGTGTTGCCTGGAAATTTTCTTTGCTTCCCTTTCCCTTAGATGCGCTGAATCCCAGCCCACCAGGAGCTCTGCAGAAACTGAAGCTCCAGGACCCAAGAAGACCCACTGCCTTCACTTGCCAGAAGATCCCAGGCAGTTCTTGGTGGCCCAACCGCATGGGTGCTCCCAGATCTGGCTCCAACTTGTGCAACCCTTCGCTGCCCCCTCTCTTCCCAAGCATTGGCATTTACTGCAGATGCATTGAACGTGAAGTCCTTTCTCCCTGGACGCGACGTGAGTCAAACGGGTGACATCTGGCACATGTTTTCAATAGAACTTTAAGCAACTCCCACTTTAATGTTTTTTTAAATCATATTCATGCTGCTAAGCTGCTGGTGACTCAGATCATAGCAAGGCCGTTGAAAGCTTTTCATATGTGCCGGATAATGGTCTTCCTTGTTCCACTCTACACAGGTATGTGTTTATGCAGAGTTACGTGCATCGCACCTTCACTCCTGAACAGCTGCTGGAAGAAGGGGCACCTTCTCATGGGCACACGACTGGTCTGTAATACGTTTCTTATTCTCTTTTATGAGTCGCCAGTTCTAAAAAGTAAAGAGAGAGAGAAAGAGAGAAGGAAGGAGTCTTGACAACGCAAAATTCAATCTTCTTGAGTTGAACTTGGAAGTGTTTCAGGCTCTTCAAATGGCTCCCCCTGCAGTAACAAAGCAACCAATATGGAGGAAGCTTCTGCGAAGTTACAACTGGTTGTCAACTGGTTGAGCAGTGCTGCGTAGCCTCGTCTGCGCTGGGGAGCCAGGTCTACTGTCATCTGAAACTTTTCAGCTGAAGGGTTCTCACTGTGCCTGCTAACCCCTAGCTCAAATCAATAAATACAGAGAGAAGCATTAAGGAGCTAGCTAGCCTAGGCTGAAAGATTGTTTACTTGGAAAAGACACAGCTTTCCAAGGAAGCCTTCACCGTCACTATGTTCAAGGGAGCAAGAAGAAGATGTGAGGTCATTGTGGTCATCTCCAAATGGGGCTAGTGCCTGTTTTCTCATTAGTCCTCTCGCAGCTTGGTACCTTTAGTTTAAGCACAGTCTTCAGTGCAGACTTCAAAAAGAAAGAAACTAGATTTTGGGTTTGAGTACTTCAGGGTCACCTACAGATGTGGGCACTGAACTGTAGCCCCTGTTCTACAAACATCTCTTGGCACAAGCTTTTCATGTTATCTTTATTGCCAGTAGTAGGAGCTATCACCAATCCGTTCAGCCGTAAGAACGGCTGTGGGCTGTGAAATGTGTAATTCGCAGTCTGCAGATGAAATTCAGCTTTGCAGCCTCTTCTTTTACTTATTGGGCAGATCTACACATTACTGTAGAAAACAGGGAGGAACTTGGAGGAACCAGGAACATGCCTGTCTGTGTTGCCAGAGGTATGAGATTCCAGTGCTGATGGTGATCCCAGTGGGGAACCGATGGCTGATTACCAAAGCTTCCCAAGCTCCTGAACACCATGGGCTTGCCATCCACCGGGAAATACCAACAAAACGTAGGAGAGTATCCAACAGGTTAATGCAGAGTTACCTCCAGGGGCCGCCGGCTGGCTCAGAGCGTGGATGTGGTCCATGTGCAGCAGTGCTGGGGCTGGTGCTGTGATTCCTTAGGAGTCCATNCTGATTAGGAGTCCATCACCAGCAGCAATCACAGCAACCACAACGGGCAGTAAATCCCTCTCTCCCACCCTTAACGATATCCCATTTCTTCATTTCGCTTCAGCCTTAGCAGAGACTTGTTCCAGATCAGTGGTCTGTGGCAATTAGCCAGGAAGATGCCGACTTTGCTAAACTACAGGACAAACGGAAAGGCATAAGGAATNGTGATTCCTTAGGAGTCCATCACCAGCAGCAATCACAGCAACCACAATGGGCAGTAAATCCGTCTCTCCCACCCTTAACGATATCCCATTTCTTCATTTCACTTCAGCCTTAGCAGAGACTTGTTCCAGATCAGTGGTCTGTGGCAATTAGCCAGGAAGATGCCAACTTTGCTAAACTACAGGACAAACGGAAAGGCATAAGGAATACCCGGAGATCACTAGTCTCATTTGTGATTTATGGAATAAAAATAAAAAGTGACTGCTTAAATTGGAGTTTTCTGTTGACTCTGGGAGGATGAATTAGGGTTTTTAGCCCATATTTAGATGCTAATGGTGCAATCCTTTGCTCCAATCCCATTCAAGGTCAATGGTGGGGTTTAGAGGTCAACAAGAAGTAAATTCCTTATGAAATATTGAATGCTGAAATAGGAAATACTGAAATACTGAAAGACGAAGTAGATGAAATGTTGGCTTTTGGAGAATGTAAGTGCTTACTTTCTCCTCTGATGGTGGTGGGAACCTGCTGATATTCAGGCTAATGGTATATAACAGCTGTTATTTGCTTATCTCATAGCACTTTGCAAGAAGGAAAAGAGGTATTAAAGGCTTTGGTTAAAGCCACACACAGTAGAAATACCAGGCTGGAATCCTGACACCAGCCCGGGAGGTCTGCTTTCTGGTTTATGGTAAAAAACTGCTATCCAGTGCCGCCTCCAATGCCAGAGGTAAGGATGGAGTTGCCCCAAGAGCATAATGCTTGCGTTTACTAAATGATAATTTACCAAGTTATTTTTGGAAGTCCTGTAAGCACACAAAACTTTTGCTGTCAAGAAATTTCACACCTTGCAGGAGAAATCCTCTTCTTTCACTTATTCTAAACCTGTCNGAACCTGTCTCCTATCATTTCATTTGTACCCTTCACAGATCCAGTCATCACTTTCCGGGCTTCTATCACTCCCCAGTTGTCCTTTTTCCCACCTGAAGTTTCCCATTGGAGGAGGCCCCACCANAAACCTGTCTCTTATCATTTCATTTGTACCCTTCACAGATCCAGTCATCACTTTCTGGGCTTCTATCACTCCCCAGTTATCCTTTTTCCCACCTGAAGTTTCCCATTGGAGGAGGCCCCACCAGGAATTTGTGACTTTTTTCCTTGTCCTTCTCTGTAACTTCCCCCTTCCCACCATCTCCCTTCCAAGGTGCAGTGGAGCAGAACCCAACGACATCCAAGATGCGAACGCACCACTGATTCACACTGGTGTAACGACGAGCTCAGCTTTTTTCCCTGTTCCTTTCTGAAACTTTCCTAGCTTTCCACTTGCTGTTTTGACTGCTGCTGAGGGTTGTGCTGACATTCTCACGGATCTATCTGTTATAAATAACTTGAAGATCTCGTTCCGAGTGGTAACAGCCAGCTCAGAGCTCCAGAGACGCCCGATATGGAAAAGGTTGGGTGTCACTCAGCGTTTGCTTATTTTTGTCATGGAAGGTGGGTACTAGACGATGAGCAAAATGAACAGCATCTTTCTTCTACTGGCCTTGTAGCATCCAGTGGTGTTTTCCTCATCCTGACCTGCGCTATGGACCCAGCTTCTGCATGTGACTTGCAAGAGCAAAGGCTCCAGCTGGGATGGCCGTACACCTGGCACAGTGTTGATCATTCAGCTGACCATGTGTGCTTTGCGTAACCCAGGGATCTGAGGAGACAGTGAAGCCACGAGGAGCCACACGTGAAATGGGACTGCTGCCCTTCTGCCAGCTGCAGAAACACCTCCAAAGGAAAGATCCAGGCCCAGCTCCCACCTTGGTGTCTCAGCGCCGCTCTTGTCAGCAAACTCTGGGTTTTGTATCCAAGCAACATCACGACCTGCTCAATGACGGCGAGAGGCTGTTTGAGCTCTGCTCAAACAGACAACTCGTCATCTGCTCCCTCAAGTGGCCTCCAATGCCAACAACCTCAACCTGTAGCTGGCTTTTACCATGAAGAACCACTCAGTACACATCAAAAGAGAGACTTGGGGTGGAGAACCATCCTTGTCAAACTGCAGGTAAATGCTGGAGAGTATGAAGTGTGCTCGCTCAATGTGTACGGCTTGAAATGATTTCTGGTTTGACACAGGATGGCAACAGTTGGTGAAATAAAGCAGAACCAGAGTTTCAACAGCTGCCAAATACCAGTGGGGAAGAATTGGTCTGTGTCCCTCTTCAGTACTCCCTTGTCACCTTGGCTGATCTACCAACTATATGGGAGGTAAAAAAGTGGTGGCAGCTAATGGCACCTGGCTGGCTCCCGAAATCTCTTCCAGTTGACTGCAAGCTCCCAACGGAGCCATTGCACCAAAACCTTTGTGCTGGACTTGGGGTGTTGGGAGTGGCCAAGCAGCCCTGAGGAGGAAATCTCTGCCAAGAGTCACTGCAAAGCCAGGATTAAATAGGCAAATACCCCAATATTCTCTCAGGAGTCTCACTGGTTCATTGCTGCTACTTTCAGAATGACAAAAGAAAGGTCCATGCAAACTGCAGAAGAACAGACACTCTCTCCACTGCTCTGCAGATCCTGTAACAGCATTAACCACAGCTGTACACTAGACATTATGTTGCAGGCATCCACTTTGCCCGTAGTCTTACTCCTAAACTAAAATCCTGTACGCTACAACCACAGAGTAACCATCTTCCAAAAGTGAGGAAAACACAGCCATAGCCTCTCACTCCAGAAACCAGCCTGGCCACCAGCAGGTGTCTACAGACAGGGAAATCAGCAAGGGAACAAGCCATCCTCAGCCTAGAGACAGCGTCCTTACTGGCTTGCAGCTTCCATTGGAGAGAAAACACTCTGAGCGGCATGAAAAGGTCCATAATCCACATACCGGTCCAACCTGTGTTCAACAGCGGTGTAAATGCCTCCCTGAAACCCCCACCAAAAATGTGCCCCTGCTCTTTTTCACCTCAAAGGGTGTCCTGCTCCCTTTCTCGATGCAGTGTCTAGACACGCAGGTAGCTCCCCTCCTCCAACTTGTTCTTATGATTGGAATTTTAATTCTCCAGCGTTTTTAAGCTATAAAAACATTGGTGTCCTCTACCCTCTTCTGCCTGACACAGGCGAGTGTTTATTAATACTCAACACAGTGTCAGTGTGATTCACCACTTAAGGAAAAGCTGATGCACCAAATGTATCTAAAGAATCTGTACAGCAGCCAAATGGAAATAGGTACGGCGCAAGGAAGCAATTTTAACTATGATCTAACACACACAATGAATTAGGAGACAGGATCCCCATCTTCTCTGGTGCATCAGTGCAAGGGATGCGCGCCTCCCCTCACTTGCGGAGGCGTGTCGTGAAGAGTAAGCTCCGCTCCGAGATTGCTGCTGGTTTTGAGAGGACCAGGACTGGCTCTAACTTCAACTTCTTGCAAGACTGACAGATCTCTCAGCTTGCCTCTTATAATACCTGCCGTACCTGACGCAGCTAAGGGCTCTAATCATTGCATTTGGATATCAACTTGCCTGTCGGGACTTCAGGAAGAAACTTCAAGAAGCCACATGCTGGCCCTAGAGAAGGTAAGTCCGAGCCCGAAGAAGCTGGTCTAAGTTTGTGGCTGTTTCCTACAGGCATGTGGCATCCCTGCTCCATCCAGCTGGGCACCTGCCGTGGGAACACTACTCAGCCACCGGTCTGCAGAGAAGGATTTGGGGTCAAAGCAGCAGGGACCTGGGCAGGCTGCTGCAGAAGAAACAACCGCCACACTGTCTCACCAGTCGTGCAAAGCCATGCATCATTTTGGGCAGCAATTTTCACACGAAGAAGACTTCGATCACAGCAGATGCCAGCCGAGAGCAGCCTTTCGTGTAAATGTGCGATTTAAGAAACGTGCTATTTTGACGGGCCAAGAAGCCAAGCCTTGACTTTGAAAGCACATGTGGATTTCATTGAGATCTTTCCAGTGCTCTAAGCTACATTTTATATTTTACTTAAATCCAGGAACTATTGAGCCAAGTGTACATTTTGGAGAACTGCGCCCTTTTCTTGCTGAGAGGAGTGAAAAGCATCTTAACGGTTGGTGGAAATCATTTATGTTGTTGACAACTAACAGGAAAACCTGACACCACCTGCTCCTTTCTGTCTAATTATCCATAGACATTTGGATCGTTTGCCTCCCATGAATGGGTAATACACATCATTGATGTCAACTCATCAGCTTGTCACATTGCATTATTTTGTACGAGAACCCAGCCTGAGCCATCACTTCGGTCAAAAAGTCTCAGAGTTTATGGAATTCCATAACGATTTCACTTTGAAAATGTGCGATTTAATACTTTTGACTAAAAATCAAATTTTCGCCTGAAACTGAAAGGAAGAAACCAGCTTGTTTGTCAAAAGTTTCATTTTGGCAGCGTGTCTCTTCGGTCAGCCAGGGGCAACATCTCGACACGAGCTTTAGTTACTGCCTCAGATTCAGTGTGGTAGGGCTGAAATTCCCTAAATGTACCACATTAGGCTGCAATCACACTTGCATCTGAACTGCCAGCTGTTTTGTTGCTGAGTTTGACTGGACTGGAAATAGGCAAAAACAAAATAGGAGTGGATTGTGAAATGATTTTTTTGTTGGGTGTTATGAAAGTGGAAAATGGATATTATATATATATAAAAGCCAAACATAAAATCATGAAATCAGGACTGAATGCTTAGCTAATAAGTTGATTTTGCATTTTCAGTATGTCTGCAAGAAAATAATGGCTCGGGTTTGGAAGGGGGGTTTGTTTTTACGACTTTTATTATTATCTGAGACTGCTTCCCTGCTTGGCAGTCCTTCGGAGAACTACTTACTTCATACGCAACTCCACACGTTCGCACAAATAAACCAAAGACAGAGGAAATCTCAGCCAAAGCAGTAGGAAAAAGCACCCAAACAGCAAAGCAAAGCAGCTAAAGGCTTTTCAATGAGGACTGGAGGAGGATGGAGCAGACCTTCCCATGTGGGAGGCTACGGCCAAGGCTAAGGTAGGATTTACAGTCGAAAGAAAACCACGCGTCTGCATTGGTTTGTTTATCTGACGTTGTTTTACACATACTACAGCAATGTACTGATCTCCACAGGGCTGGCTTTAAGCAAAATCCAAGACGCAGTGCTTCTCCTCGAAAGCAAGAAGAGAGGGGAACAAAATCAAATCTGCAAACGTGAAACATTTGTCTTTCCCCAGCAACCAGTGTTTCCTGGTAAAACGACAGATTGGAATAAATGCTCCCTGGGTGTTTCACTGGGAACAAGGCAAGGCGGCGAATCCCTCCTCTGCCTGCTAGAAAATGGGCAAATGCTGGCATTGCGCCCTCTGGTCACGGCAAAGGATTGGCCCAGATATCGCCGGAGCGTGGAAGTGACAGAAGCTGCTAGTTTTGGTGTGTGCACTGTCAGCACTGTCTAACGGTTGCTGCTTTTTATGTTAGCACTTCTGATGACTTCACAATGATGGCTTTTAAGATGCTTCGCCTGTACGCAGTGCTGTTGAGATGTACAGCCAAAGGGTTTACACAGAGGGCAATTTGCTTTTCAACAGGCAAGACGGTAGCGTAAGTCACCTGTGATGCTCTGTAACACTGCTAGAAGAGGCTATTAATAAAATAAATGTATACTCACACACATACTTGCCATAATTTCCAATTACCCACTCCACGGGCAACTTGGAACAATACATGGGGAGCGGGTGCCCCAGTCCTCTCTGTTCCTAGGGGCTATCATGTCTAATTTTATTAGGATGAGATTTTTGCTCTGAAGTATTTCAGATGTGAGTAAAAAAAAACAGATGGGAAAGGAAGATGCACATGGCCAGCATTAAAACCACACTGCCTGTGCTAAAAGCTCTTGATGGAAGGAAAACTGATAAGCAGGAGAACACTTTGGGACAGCAGCGGCTCAGTGGGAAGGAATGCAGGCAGGCTAGCAAATGTAGGCAGGGGTGAGGGACTGGCGGAAAAACAGGGTTTCCTGGGCTTGACTCAACACACTGGTCCAGAGCTGTGGGAAATGACCCTCTCCGCAGGAAAGAGTTAGCCTGTGATGCTGCCAAAGCGGTGACAGCTTGGGTTATGTGCCAGAGACGTGCCAGCTACATTGCTGAGATCTTCCTCGGGGCTAAACCTGCCCGACCTCCACCAGTCGGAGAGGTGAGGAACTGGCGTAAGCGGTCGCCCATGCGAATCCTCCCTCCAATGCACCCCAGAGCGCTCAGTCATTCGACTGCTCCGGAGACTTCTTGAGTCTCTAGCAGGTGGCATTTCAGCGAGGTTGCGACAGGAGTTTTTGAGCGATCACCAAGCAGATGACCTCATTCGTTAGCCGTTCCCATCCCAAGGCCATCACTTACATTTCCACCACCTGCCGAGGCTGCAGCCTGTCCTTCCTCTGCAATCCTGGCTGCCCCGGGAGGTTGGGGGCAATAACCCCCGCGTGCCTCAGCATCACAAACCTGCTCAGGTCTTATGTGGTCTGTTTTCAGGAACTGTGAAAACGGAGGCATCTATCAAAAGCAGGAATCATTCTAATTTAATTAAAAATTTATCTCGTCGATCCGATCATATCCTGAAAACAACTGCGAGTTCTGCCTGTGCGATAAGATGAGTTACTGGGATCTCAGAAGTCACACTCCCTCGATACCTTATTACACGCTGAGACAGTGCTCCCGGAGATGTTAAATTCCTGTTTGCTGCACAGACACAAAGAAATAAACTGTGCGGCACTTGGACTTACTCCCCAAGTAGCCAGAGGAGAAATGGAATGAGGAAAACAAGAAAAATTAGTGCCGTTACAAGAAACGTGTCCAGGTACAGGCCACAGGAGTGGACTGGTCTATTGGACCAGACAGGAGAGGGTGCTTAAAATGGATCCCCAATTCCATTTTGACCAGAATAAAAGGGGTGTTTCTGTCCATTGTACGTGCATCAAAGCGAGAGAGAGGAGGTCTGAATCCCACTGCCATGGCCAGCTGCAGACCCCGGTGCGGTCAAGCGCTGCGCACTGTGCAGAGGGAAGAGCACCGTCTCTGCAGAGCTCCTCCTGGACAATGGGGGGAAGACATGAAAAGATTGCTAATTAAAGCCATTAACTGATTTACTTTTCCCCTGAGCTGCGTGGAAATAACTTTCCAAAGCAATAGCCCAAGCTTCTGCTTTCGCACTGCTGTATTTTAGCAATTACAGCAAAGAAGCAGGCAATCTTAGCACGATTCAGCATGGGCCTTTCATCTAGCAGCAGAGCTAATTACTTAGACAGCATCTGCTCGTGGGATTATGATACATGACGGGTGTCTCGCCGGCTGATTTCTGACGGAGGGGCGCGCACCCTGATGCAGCCTTTTTTCAGCTTACAGGGGCCCACCGGGATGCTCCGGCTTTCCAAATGCGGCTCCATTGCTCTTAAAATCGCACCTACCCTTGAGCAAGGGTCGTTACACATCGCTACATACCCAGACCCAAATTTTCTAGGTCAGAACACAGGAAATACTTTCAGCTTAGGTACCTTACCCCATTCCAAAGAGACAAGAGACTTATGAATCACTGAGTTTATCATATTGAAAGAATGTGACCTTTTTATTGTCAGTGATATTTTAAGTCAGATCTGAAAGTCTGTAAATGTCTTGTTCGTACTAAAAGCGAATGAGACTTCATCATCCAGCCACCCACAATGACCTGCAGATTGAGATATAATATTACTGCCTCTTCAAATTCAATTGAACTGTCATTATGCCCAAAAGATCCTCCAACTTAGTAAATATAATGCAATTGGCTTAAAACACCTTGACAGCAAATGCCCTCATTCTTTGCAATCGGGGAGTATTTTCAACCAACATCTAAATGAACATTTCTTTTATCATTACGATCCAACAATTCAAGAGATCCTGGAATCCGATTCCAGAGAGTAAAGCTTGAGCCCATCTCCAATATTAAGGCTTTCCACTTCCGACTTCCATTTTAGTAATAGCCTGCTTCAAACTTATGGATCTATTTGTGTTTGGTCCTGTTTCCTATTTGCTGTATCTTCTTTCTGCTCTTTACTTAGGCATTATTAACAGGAAATATTTCCATCTCTCTAGAAAGTAGAAGCTTTGACTTCCAGCTGCAGGTTTTCATCATCAAGAATCAAAGTTCTCATAATCAAGTATTTTATTTATCCCCAGCTCCAGGAAAGGCTTCTCAACTGACTTCCATATCTCATTTTCTTTGCAATTCATTATTTTGGATGCGATTACTGCACTTGCTTGGTTTTTGTACTTAAACAGAGCATGGGGTTATTTTAAACAAGCTCTCTACACAGCCAGTGTGACAACAGCAGGACCTGCTGACAAAGAGGGACTCTCCACAGCTGTCTCCCGCTTCCTCCAGATGTGTTATCAAACAGCACCAGTTAACATCCCACCGCTGGGGTGGTCATAAATCACCCCGCTCCGTAACGCAGCCCTTGGAGTTAAGGGGTGCATCTCCTGCCTGTGGCTAACCCAGAGGGAATACGGCTGATGTGGCAGCCCTGGGCGGGTCGGGAGACACCAAAGAGGCTCTTGGGCATCCACTTACCCCACAAAACTCGAGAAAATGTTTGCACACAGCATCCAACAAATAAATCACCCTCAGTGTTCTCCAGTTTATTGTCAGAAATTTGCATCTTAATCTCAAGCGGAGAACATAACCCCGAGGCCATTAGGTGGGCGCCTCAGCAGCGTTCCTTCGCGAGGGCTGGAGCCCTCGCCCTGCCTGCAGGACAGCTCTACCCGCCGACCTGGCTCACCGGGGCACCTGCAAACAAAATTCGATTGCCGCATCGCAGCTGAGGGGAACCGGCCACGTGCAAAACGAGAACAAAAGAAAAAGCCGGCAAGGCTGAAGGCTGTTGACCACCATGTACCAGCGGTGTTTACTGCGCTGTTACGCCCAGACCCGACTCCTGGTCAGATTTGCCACAAATCACCACTTTACATTCGCTGTAACCACAGAGCACCAGGGAAGCTCTAATGTACTTCTGACCAAGCTTCGGTGAAGCTGTGAAGGAGGGCAGGGATGGCAGCTTTTGTGGCTCTGGGTACGCCAAGCGTCACGGGAGTTTCAGTACGGGTAGAGGACACTGACGCAAACAGCAGCTGCTGCAGATTGCCCCACTGCCTGTGCAGGGCTAGAAAGCTTTGCAGAAACATGGGAGACCGTACAGTCCTCGGGAAACCCGTGCGGACAATATCTTCCACCCTTCGCTTTCCTGCAGGACCCCTACAACTGCACTTCCCACCCCCTGCTCAAAGCTTGAGCAAGTTGTCCCGGACCGTGTCCTCTCGGGCTTGGAATATCTCCAAGGACAGAGACTCCAACACCGCTATAATTTCTAAAAATCACCCTACGAAGCNACGCGGACAATATCTCCCACCCTTCACTTTCCTGCAGGACCCCTACCACTGCACTTCCCACCCCCTGCTCAAAGCTTGAGCAAGTTGCCCAGGACCGTGTCCTCTCGGGCTTGGAATATCTCCAAGGACAGACTCCAACACCGCTATAATTTCTAAAAATCACCCTACGAAGCAAGGAGCAGGAGCAGCGCTCACCAAGGCAGATCTCGCTGAAGTCAGCAGCAATGCCACACAATTAGCCATGTTTTGTAGGACCAACCCATGGACACTAACCTTTATATTAATCATCTACAGACCGGTAACGGGGAAAAACAAAAGCACTCATGCACTCAGGGGCTGATCAGGAGTCATTGGCCAGACCCTGCGCAAAAGCAGCCTGCAACCACATGCTTTAGGAGTAAATCATGCTATTAGCACACGAGGATGGTGAATTACTGTCTCTGTGGGGCTGAACTCCACTAATTCCCTTTTCTCCTCTCTTTCAGGCGAGTAGCTTTTCGATGTTAAAAAAACCATTTTAACGNAAGTAGCTTTTCAATGTTAAAAAAAACATTTTAACGTAGAGATTCTCTACACATACAGCTGTCTGCGCTGAGGTATGCGAGGGTATTTGTACCTCTTGTCTCCCCCTTTTTAATCAAGGACTAAAGCTAATTAAGTGTCCAAGACTTGACCTGATGAAAACTACCAGCCTCTGGTCCAAAAGCATCATCAGCAGAACTGCGCTCTACCAGCACAGAAAACCCACAAAGCACTGCCCTGATGGGATAAAGGTAAAGGGCATGTTAGGCACGCGCTAAGCTGTACACTGTGATGGAGAGAGGTGGTCAGCCGGGCACGGGACCATCACAACCCCGCTGCGTGACTGGGGGTACCCGTGCCGTGGCGGTACCCGTGCCATGGCGGGGCAGGCAGGACGAACGAGGTGACGGTGGCAGGGGCAGGGCGTGCAGCATCATGCCAACATCCACCAAGGGGAGATTACACACAGCAATGCCACAGCCATGAAGGGCAAACTGCTGACATGACCAGGAAGAACAACAAGGGGGAATGATAAAAGGCCACATAAAAGCTTAATTGGGACTCCATTACCCATTCAGCTCTCTAACAACCGCTCGGGGGTGCATTAAAACCATCCCTGAGCTGGAAAAGCATCTGCTGCTGGTTGTGTTGCGGCAGGCGAGGCAGTGATGCTCCCTGCATTCGGCTGACTCAGGACTCTTGGCGTGGTGGCATCTCTTAGACATCAGAGCCCAAGTGTCTACTCGAAGGCAGTGCCCAAAATTGTGACCCCATTTCATCAAAAGACTCTAAGCCCAGGATTTAATTTTGCAGGTGTTAACTGGATGGAGAGTTAACTCTAGGAGCAATTTAGATGTCTATCAAATGGTACATGCAAGACAGGCCTGGGGGTTTTGAAATAGCCAGAGCCAGGCAATAATAATGCAAAAAATCCTATGGAGGTTTAGTCGCGGGCACTGTCTTGTAATAAGGTCCATAACGACCTTGTATGAATAACAACTGGGACTTTTCTGCATGTTGTGGAAGAGACACATTCAGAGAAGGAAAGTTAGAAGTGGTCTCCTCAGTGGAGACTATACTTGCTTCACATTCAGAAAAGGAGCATATTTAAAAGGAAGATACCATATTCACCACAAATTTCTGAGATGCAATAAACCACACACTACAGGATTTCTGAAATCATCAATGCTCACTGCAATTAAAATTTTAATGTCATCTGTATTTCTTCTATGTCCCTGGATGCACGAGTGTGATAGACCGTTTTCAGCATGTTCCTACCTGCAGATTCCATGCTTCGTCTGCTATAAACCAAATTATTCCTACCTTTACTTCCCATCTGCTTCTACGTGCGTGTACAGCACATACTCGGGCTGCCGTGATGCCAGCAGTAACGTGTCCGATCCTGGGGCACTTTGTCAGGGATGATAAGTGAAGTCAGCAGCGATTATCAAACACGGAAAAGAGCCGGGTGGAAGTGGAGAGAGAGGATTAGAATTTTTTCTAGTGAATTTTAATGGCCTTTAATCAGCCACTCCACGTTGATTACCATAAACCTTTTGAGTCTACGTTTCATATGCAAGTATGCATGACGGTGATTGATACGGGTTTTTAACTCACCTAATTTAATTCCTGTACAGCAATCAACAGTCAGCTGCCTCCAAAGCAATCAGACTGGCCCGTGTGGGGAGATGAGAAGAGCTCGGCAGGGCTGGAGGCTCTCCCAACCCTTCCCCTGCTCCTTCCCCAGACCCTTCCATGGTAGAGCCCTCCTTGTCCTTGGCCACGGCCAGAGACACTAGTGACAGCAGTCACAGTGAGAGGGGCTGTCAGAAAAGCAAGATGCAGGCTGCCAGAGGAGTCGTTATTCTTCAATATATGGATCATAACCATCTTTAGCCCGTGGGAACACAGAGAGATCTGGAGGAAGTTTGCAGAGAGAACAATTCACCGCTGCAACAGGAAAAAAATGCACTCAAAAAAATAGTAGTGCAAGCGAGATTTGCAAGTATCTGCCACCAGTTGTAGAGATACCTGCCCTAAATCAGGTGCATTTCTAGTGGCTTGGTAGCCAGCCAGGCAACGTGTAGCAACCAAAA
The DNA here is from genome assembly GCA_003993805.1 of Himantopus leucocephalus. Lineage (NCBI taxonomy): Eukaryota > Metazoa > Chordata > Aves > Charadriiformes > Recurvirostridae > Himantopus > Himantopus leucocephalus. Next base: position 1,023,944 of record RSEF01000019.1, on the reverse strand, counting down.
AGCTATTCCCGACAGTTATACATGATAAATTACTAGGAGTTTAAAAAATGGAAAAATCCACATCAAACATGTTTAAGTCATTTTCATTTTGCCAGGTCCTAAATGGATCCATTTTCTATTACAAATGATATAATAGAAAACCCATTTGATTTGTTTGCTGAAAAACATGCTCCAGATAAATAAGAATGCCGTGTTACTTGTGAGTAAAAAATATTTTAAAATATGTTGATAAAAAATAGGCACATATTCAGTAAGAACAATGCCAAAATTCTGGGAATAATCGCAATTTCAAAGAGTCTTTGATGAAAGTTTCCCTTGGGAAAAAAACAAAGGGTAATTTTTCAATAAAATTGGATTCATGAAAACATTTTTATTGTCTCTAATCATGAGCATAACTATTCTCTAAGGTAGTACGCAGCCATCCTACATAACAACACCACTTCAATAGGAGAGGAAGGAGCACGGTACAAGTAGGCAAGACTTAGCTCTTCCCTTAGTTCCTAAGATCCCAGTCTTGAAAGATTTATGCCGGTGTTTCTCTGCCTGTGCTATTATGTCCAGCATGAATCGAGAAGATGCAAAGCTAAGCACGAATTTATATCATCGCAGCAAACTGAGAGCAAGCCCCAGAATTTTGAGTCGGGATAGCCGGCACACATCCCCTTCCAGCCCATAAGGCTGTTTTGGGCTGATATTTTGGATTGATCCATTCTCCAGCCCTGTCCCACATGAGTTTGCTTGTTCCCTATTCACCTATTTTAAAGTCTCTAGTCTGAGGCATATGCAGCACTAAACTGGTGCTTTTTTCCCTAAACCAAGAGCTTAAATGGGACTGAAGGGAGCCCGATCCTACGCAGGAAGAAACATGAAGCCGAGCAAATCTACAGATGAGGCAGAAGAAGGCAAAGCCTCAGCTGGCCCCGGACACACCAGGACCAGAGTTGAGGTCCCTCTCCACCTGCCTGGATATACCATCATCATAGCTGTTTCTTCTTGTTCTCTTAAACATTTTACAAAGTGAACAAAACAACAAAAAGTCCTGGGGAAGAGGTGTTCTCTTTCTGCAGCACTCCAGTGGGCGCCTTTCCTGAGCCAAACCAGCAATTCCTGGAGGGTTTCATCATCATTTGATTCTACGATTCTAATGTATTCCACTTTTGCTCTGAAACTGCCCTGGGGATTCAAGCACTTTTGAAAGTCAGTAGGAAAAAGAAAGACAGTCTACCGAAGGCTATTTGAATAACTACAAGAGCATTTCTGAGCTGGGAGTTCAGCAGAGTCTTCGGGCCAGTCTGTAATAAAGACGTGGCATTAGAAAAATGCAAGGACGGGGCTGATGTGTAGCAAGAAGCAGGTAGTAGTGGGGAAAGGATATATTTTAACCTAACATACTGGCTAATTTTGAGAAAACATGTGGCTGCGTACCAACTAGCCGTAAAATAAATATCAATATTAGCTCGGTTGTCTCTTAATACAAAGGACACAAGTGCTGGAAGCTGAGGTTCATGATTTATCTTCACAGGGGATCTCAGCTCCTGAGAGGCCTGAAATCTGGCACCTACGTACAGCCTGTCTGCTTTGTGACAGCTCTTTTCAGTTTCTGCTCCCCTAAAAAGCATCAGTTTATTTCATTTGTCTTTTCATTGCTCTGTCACTTCCAAAAGTTCGAAGGAATTGGAGCTCCGTGCGCGCAGGGGGAGATGACGGATTGACAGCGACGTCTTGTACTAATAATCCCCTGAGCACACCAGCCTCCGGGGGAAAAACATCTAAACTAACACACTCAGCAAGAGTAGAAAGAGATTAAAAACATGCAAATCATTGTTATATCATTACTCTTTTTCCCCATCTCTCCTCCAGGGGAAGGCAACTCTCTCCTACGCTCTGCTCCAAAAATGGGGCACTTCCATGAACTCCACCTGTGGACCTTGCTGCGTTATCTCCTGAGGTTTGTGTCTCTGCTCAGCGTAGGAAAGTTGCACATTAGAATACATCTCTGGAGGGAACATCAACATCATCCTGGCTCATTTTGAACAGAGGTCTTTCCCTTACATGCTAGATCTGCTTATTTCCATGAAAAAGGGATCAAAATCAGTTTTGAACGCTTCCCACCAAGCTCACACATACATTGAATACTTCTACCAGCTTCCTCAGGTTGCTCTGGACTCCTGCCATAAGCATCTGCACCCTGATCCATTTTCCTAACCGTGAGTCAATGTTCTGGGTTACATAATTATTTAATTATCACTTTATAGAGTTACTCAACAGTAACAATAAAAAAAAAAATTCTCTGTGGCACTACTGAGTGCATCAGGACTACCAGCTCTGGAGACGGCGTGCTCAAACCTCCACAGACAGTCAAATGATGGTGCAGAAAGCTCACAGCCAAAGAAACAGGTTCTCAATGAAGTGGTAAATTTGTTTGAAAAAACACCGTAAGGAATTTCTGCTGAAGATCAGCATCTTTCCACCCACTTGGTAAAACTACATTATGCCTCTGCTGAAAAATTGTATTAATGAAGTCAGACCTTGGGGAAGGGGCTACCAGAGCCTGTTTGGCTCAGCCAGTGTGGTGGCACTGTTTGCAGCGAGAGGTGATGGTCACAGTGCCAGGAACTCACTCTCAGTACCTGCACATCACCCACCAATCCATGAAATTCTTGCCAAACAGTAAAAAAAAAAACCAAAACCCAAACCAAAGTGCAGCAGCACTTGTGGCACGAGTTCTTGGAGAAACAAAGGCAGGAGATTGTGCAGACCCCAGGGCAAGGGGAGGGAGGTGTGTGGCCCAGACCTTGTCCCATCTCCTGGCATGCAGAGAGGTCGGCAAAGCAGCATGGAGGGAAATGGTCTCAGGGCCGCCTGTGGCCATTAGACAGCCATGTCCCCATCTTCCCCAGTCCTCAGTGCTGGTGGAGGGCAGGAGGCAGGGGCAGGATGGAGCTGGCTGTGTCTGCAGCACGGCCAGGGCACCTCCATCCTGATGGCCAACGAAACATCTCCATTCTGATGGAAGCTCAAGATGGCTGTTGACTGGGGAACTGTCTGCTAGGGCCACCGATTTGCCCACCACCATGGCTCCTTAGAAAACACCAGTCTGGGACAGCAAGGCTGTGCCCTGTGCCGGCAGGGGGAACACCACCGAGGTGAAGGTTGGGTGAGCACGGGCAGGGATCCCACCACTGCAAGTCACAGGCGCCTGGCGAACGCCCCTCTCCTCCGCAGGCAATTCCCAGCACGAGCTGCTCCTTGTACCTCTGCATGAGCAGAAACCCGGCAGCTCTTGGCACCTTCCTGCTGCAACCTGAAAGAGGCACCGAGATGCTCCAACAGCTGCTGCCGGCCCCGGCCATCAGCCGCTTCAGGGCTGTAACGCAAGTATTTTGCTGATAAAACCGAGAAGCATAACATCTAACTGGGACATCACTTAGGGCTTGATGGTACCGGGTAGATTTCTTTTGGCTTTAGAAGTCAGGCTCCAGCAAACTGCGCTGAAAATCCTGGATACGTACTGGGAAAATCTGAGTTGTACGCTGCGCTGTAGAAATTGTCTGGCAGCCAGGACCTGGAGGTCCATCCTCAATGCCACAGCATCCACTGCTTGTCTGGCTCGCACTAAGGAACCCCAGCCATCGCCTGAGCTATCCACCGTCCCCACCACAGCGGTGCTTTGCAGCTCTCCATTTGCATTTTTTCAGAGGTCTGTCTTTCTTTTTCCTTCCCCCCACCCCCCGCCAAGAGATTAATTTCTTTTTTTAGCTTTTCTTTCGCATAAAAGGTCATTTTTCTTTCTAAACACACTTGTTTGTTGCAGACCGTTGCCAACACTTCAGCTCTTTTGTTTGTGTGTTTGTGAGCAATGGAGTGTCTTTTTTCCTGTTTTTCCCTCTTATTCTTCTCTTTAAAACCTTAGTGAAATTTTCACAATATTTTTACTCTACTGAAACCCAGGGCGTGGAGGCAGGGCAATAGACAGATTTCCATCTCAAAGTGGGGATTCTTTTGAAAAAAAGAAATAGAAAAAGACCACCACCGTCAGGTCTATTTTAAACAACTCCCAAATTCTGATCTCTGGGAAAATCAGACTTCCCTGATAGTCAATTAGATTTCCCTCAACAAAATTACAGTAGTGTAGCGAAAGACATGATTTTGTTACAAGGACATGAAGTACCCAGGCAAGCCAAAGGTAGTGTCCTCTGGTCACACTTGAATTGCAGATCCTTACCTGTCCTTTTCTCCGTGCACAGAGGAAGGACGGATCCTGAGATCTGGTGCTGGCTTAGGATTTAAGGACTGGTGAAGCCTCTGCTCCTAAAGAAACTCCTTCCTGACCTTGGGGGGCGGGGGATATGGGATTTGAAGCCAGAACTGTTGCCCCTGAATGTCCCCTGCATGAAACATGCCGCCTGCGCTCCATCACCTAATGGGGGCTTTCGAAGGCATCAAAGTGCAAAGAAAAACGCCACCCACCCCAACAAAACCAGCCCCAGAGATGGACTCTGGCACTCAGAGGTGCTGAGGAGTCTGACACACACCCCCTGCCCCAGCAAGGAGTCCACAACAAGTAAGAAACTCTCTCCCCAGCCCACGTTCCAGGTCCCCATGTACACATCAGATGATGATCATACACGTTTACCTTCCCTACGCATTGCTCCTTACATTTCTAAGCAGATCACTGAGAAGACCACAGCACAGTTCCTATTTCACACATCAGGCAGGGGCAAAAAAAAAAACAACCCCAGGGACACACAGAGCTGCAGACTGAGTTTATATATAAGCTGGCATAAAAAAAATAACCCCTGTACCGTAAGAGCTGGATGGAGTATGTGTACGTGAGTGCTCCAGAGTGTGCACAAAGCCAAATGACCACCTGCCAGGACAGTCGTACGCTGTCATCCAGCAGGCAGGATGCCTCTTGATATAAATGGCCTGCTTTAAATAGACTTTAAACCAAAGCTGTAGCGCGTTTCTGAAGGCTAAATGTGTAAGTAAGCTGGTTGAAGCTACAAAACACAGCCAGACAACAAAGTCTTGCTTTTCTCCTGCTATTGGTACCAGTCCTGCATTGGTTCAAAAGTGCTTTCAAAACTTTATCATTTCCAGTGTCTCCAGTTTTGAGGTCTAACTTTGATTCTGATGACTTGGGAGAACTGATTTTGTTACAGGGAAAAATGTGTACTGGTGAAAATGAGGTCCCTTCACAGAAACAGATAAAAATGAGGCCACCCAAACATTATTGCTCACTCCTGCCCACTGGCAACTTCATATGCTGCAAAGGGGCTACAGGGATGTGACAGCCCTACCACCACGATCCAGGCCATCAACCTCTCCAGCGCTCACGTCTACACCAGCGGCTGTGACAGCGCTTCTGTGCTGGGTACACAGGCTACGAACAAAGAGAAGTGTCTTGTTGATGAATTCACCATCTGCAAGCCTTCAGCTTTCACTGTGTTGCAACAGCAACCGTTGAGTGCCACGTACTCAGTGGGAATGTCTTTGTCAACAAAAGGAGATTTAATAAGGCAACCAGAACGGTTCTGCTTTCACTGATAACAGCCTCAGCACCGGCAGAGCTGGTGAAACCCTTGATGGGACTCATCAGATGACATTTAGCTGTCCCCAGTGCACACATCTCCATCTGAGCCACTTTTCTAGACTTTCTTTATACCAAATGGAGGAAAACTGGCACTTTTGAAGCAGGATGTGTCTCTTCCTGAGGTTGATGATGCCTAGAGCGGATCCCTTGAATTCCACCCTAGAAGTGGCTATTTCTCTCTGTTATCTCTAAAGGGAGTCTAAGCCGTGCCCCAGGTTAGCTGAGATGAACTGCACACTATCCACACCAGCTACATGGCCAGAGTCACCCTGCTCATCACCGCAACACAGCCATCTGCGTCCTTGAAATGGGAAATCTCACAACATTTTAAAACTGGTTAGAAGGAAACCACACACCACATCTAAAATGCAGGAACAGATATTGTGGGACACATTTAACTTCTGAAACTGGAAACACAGTCAGGATGCTGGAGCTAACGGTGCACCAGGTGAATTTAATGACTCCAGTTGAGCAGAGCCCAGTATTAGCTGTCACGGCAAAGGCATCTCCTTGGCTCCCAGGCCAAATTGCAGTGGTTTCTGTGGGAGAGGCAACGCCAAGGTTTTCAACCAGTCCTTCAGCTTGGTGGCATCCAGCTTGGGAAACCCAAGAAAGGGGAGCTCTTTAAGAAGTACAGAACTTCTTTTCTGCAGAAATCACTTTAAGGTATTTCAAGTTAACAACCAAAAAGCCGGCGCCCGCATTGTTGTGAACACCAAAAATATTGCTACGTGGTGGAGGGTTT
>RSEF01000019.1:1003452-1017503 GCA_003993805.1 Himantopus leucocephalus | reverse complement strand
TTCCAAGCAGCAGTAGAACAGCAGTTCATTACTCACTCTAAACTGCACGCGCCCAGCCCAGCTGCGAAATCTGTCCTGCCCGGAACCACTGCCGACATCAAGCATCACCCGGCACCCTGAACTGCAAAACTAACTCTCTTCCTCCACAGAAAGTCGATTTGAGATGGTTCTTAGAAAGGCTGAAACAGCAGCACCTGAAATCAAGAGGTATTTGCAGCCGAGCAGCTCACTACTGGCAGGCAATTGCGGCGCAAGATGTAAGATGGCCCCTCCTGGGGTTTAGCAATATCCCACGCCCGTACAGAGGGGCTGCACCAGCCCAGGAGGAGGAGGAGGGTGAGGAGGGGAGGCCACGTGCACCCCATGCCTGGCCAGACCCACTGTGAGAGGCAAGCTGATATTTCGGCACTGCCATGGTCTGCGGTGTCGCGGGGGGGCAGTTGGGTCTGTTACCACGTGAAACTGCACGTGGAGACACGAACACTTTCTCCGCAACTCCGACAAGGCTAATTTGCCATCATCAAATTAACACCTCTGCAGGCACAAGAGGAGAAACCTCACGTACAGAGAGAAATTGCATTAGGTTTATCTACTGGACTCCATAAAGAAAAATCCCTCTCTAAGCAAAATCTTTGTAGAGAGCCAAGTGCTGCTGGAGGCAGCGCGGCTCTGACGCGGCCCCCTCGTCCCCTGCCTTCCCTCCCACACCATCGCCTGCCGTGCCTTCCCCGTACCCAGCCCTGTGCCACCGAGGTTCCCACACATTTTCTCCTTCATTTCACTCTATTAAAGCACTAATTGATTGACCAGATCATGAGAGCCCAGATCTCTCCCCTGGGACGCTGTTGCATTTGCAGCGACAACTGCAAACAAGATTACGGATGGGCAGTTTTGCCCAGCAAATCATTAAAGCATCAGCAGCCGTGCCGGGAGGACGGAACCGCTGCGTCCCATCCCAGCCACGTCCCTCCGCTCTCCTGCGTTCGCAGCCACCCCGGAGCCCCCCTTCACCTCCCTGCGCCCCCTCCCCAGCCAGCGCCAGATGCGATACTGCACAGCTGGATGTGGCCCTTGCTCTATTTTTCCTGCACGCAGGGAACAAAACGCCCTTTGGTGCATGCTGCAGAGCTTGGTGGCTCGGGAGCACGGGGGTTGCTGCTGTCTCTGGCCTGTCCCTTGCTATCCCTCCTTCCTCGATAGGGGTGCCGTGGGGTCTAGCTTCGGCTGCACCTACTCATCCACCAAAGATCATAAAACCCAAGATATTCCTCCTCCCGAGCAAAGGTATGTGGAAGCCTGGAGAGACGAAAAAGATTTTCCCAAGCCCAGAAAACACGAGCAGTTGCTGAGCTGCTCCGTTTGCAGGACCTGGCTCCCCAGTCCTCCAGCTGCCCCCCTCAAAACTGTGGAGACGTCTATACGGCAGAAAAAATGAGATCTCTGAGCAGCATCTCCCCAGCCCGGAGCACCGCGTTGGTATTCTGGTCTTCCCGCTCCTGCGAAGCAGCATTATTTATCCCAAACCAACCAGCCTCCTCCTGAACGCCAGTGAATTATACCGGGTGACATCTAATGCGACGAATGGGCACCGTGTCTGAGCCGATGATACAGTGCCGTCCCCTCATGCAAGACAAAGCTTCCAGATATCTTTGCTCAGGCAATGCATTAGCGCTGGCTGAAATGATGTTCCCTGCAGCTTCCACGTGCATACAGTAAAGAAAGAGGGGGGAAAAAATAGCAGGCAGCGTTTTGCCTCTCAAATGATCACCATACAAAGTATTGACTTTTCAAAATAATCTCATCAGTGCTGCTGGGTACAGAGTTTATTCTGCATCTGATGCGGATGCAGCCCTGCTGTTTAACCATTCAAACTTGCTTTGACTTCAAAAAGCATTTTAGCCGAGACAGACAGGTTTATTTTAATTAAAAGCCTTAGAATTCAAGATGATTATTACTTCTGTTCCTGTTGCTTACCCCCAGGGACTGGAGAGCCACTACACTACGTCCTGTACAAACTATTTAACACTTGTGCCTGAAGGTCTTTGCACTCAGAAACAATCTGGGCAGAAACTGTAAATGAATATGAAATCCCAGTTTCTCCCCTCTCTTTTCATCCCTCTGTCTGGCTCAGAATGGCAGGGTGCAGTGGACGGATTTGGAGTCTGTTTGCCAAAAAAAAGGAGCTAATATTTACCAGCAGCAATGTTTGTCTTTTCTGTAACGCTCTCGATCTAAATCGCTTTACAGAGCTGAACGGCCACGCATTGGAAATGCCTCAAAACTCGCCTGTACGAAACACAGCCCTCAGCGCGTAACGGGAACCAGGCTCCTATTCCCCGAGCTCTGGAAAAACAAATTCTCATGCCTGAAAATTGATCGAATCGCATCTCTCTGACCACACCATGGCTACTGCATCACTGCAAAAACTCTGCCGGACACACTGAAGAAAATCAGCTTCGGGACAATAAGTGTGAGCAGCAGCAGGAGCAGCTCAGAGAAGGTGGGCAGAGGAAGGCGAGCGATGGGTGGCCGCTTTTTAAAAAACACAGAGGCAAAAAGACGGAGAGGGAAGGGGGCAGACACCCTGCGGGAGACCATGGCAGGTCCAACACCCCTCACCTCCTCCCACTGGCTTCCGAAACAGAGTTCAATAGGTACTCCCAAAATCTCATCTATGCTCTTTTTTTTCCTTTACGTTTTGTTTTGAATGAATGCAGACTCTGTGAATGCAGCCAAAGGGGATGTTTGCCTTGTCGCTGCAAGCTTGCCATGGCAGGTCTGCCCCAAACCAGGGAGAACGGGGCTTCGTTGGCGCTTCCAGCCTTCAAGATCCTCCTGACCGTGATCCTGCATGCTGAGGACTGGCTGATGGTTACCGGGCAGCTGTGTACTTAAGAAAAAAACACTTAAGACAGTTTAAGACTGTTTTAAAAATTTAAGACAGTTAAAGATGTCTGCGCACGGCTACATGTTACTTCCATTTGCACACAGTTGCCATGAGGATGAGAAAACCATTTTGGAACAGAGCAGGAGGCACCCGGGGATGTTCTCCACAAAACCGTGCCTGGTGTGCGCTGCACCTCACTCAGGAAACACATTCTGCCATGGAGGAGAGTCCATGTTCCCTCAGCTCCCCCAGTACCATTGGTCTATATTGACTCGGCCTGAAATAGTATTTGCAGGGATGATTTTTCCCTCCCCTTAAATACCTCCCGACCCGGCTGAGGGACCGCGGAGAGCCATTCCAACTGGAGCAGAACTGATTGCCGCTACCTGAGAAAGCAAGAGTCAGCCACCTTAAACACACACCAATACAACTCAATTTAAAGCCCACATGGGAAATCAAGGAAGGAAAATATATCTGAGAGACCCTCCATGTCTCTAACACCCGCCAACGCTCAGCTCGTGGCCGAATCCTGCTTCTCCTGGGCTGGCCACCGCTCCTTAGGCAACACGTACGATAGGAGGGATGCACCCGTTCCCTATTATTTCAAGCCTGCCTCTTCCATGCATGATCCCTCTCTCTCTTCCCTCTTCTTCCACTGTTTCTACCTCCTCCCCGTCTCCTGCAGCCCCACTGCTGTTGTTGTAAGATCCTTCCCCTCTGCAGCTTCTGCCATCTGGAAACGCCTTCCTGTATCCCACCAACTCACTCCCAGCTTCGTCTGCAAAGGCATCTCCAGGCCCTTGCCTGTTCCTTTGAATTCCTCTCTCCTTCTGCTGCTGTTTGTTATTTAACTCTGTCGCTGCATTATTTAAAGCATTATTAAGGTGCGCTCGGAACAGAGTCTACACAGAAGTGCCACAGTATAGAAAGACGGACCCTCAGCAAAAATGCCCTGAGAGCCAAAATTGTGACAGTTGGAGGGAAGCTGTTTGGATGGAAGAGGGGAAGGCACTTTCAGGATGCCAACATGGATTTTTCTCTCCCTCTGGGACTGACATAAGAGCCTCTTCAAGACGCATTTTGCTGTCTGCAGCTTTGGGGTGAGGTTTCCTGCTAGCCTTGCCCGGCCAGCTGGCACCAAGGCAGAGCTGTCCCTTCTTGTCCCACCCTCACTGCCCTTGTCACCCGGCACCGTTCACACCCACGGGCTTGTGGGCACCATCCTCTCCTTAAAATCATTCCCAGGGAATGACTGCAGGGGGACAAAGTACTCTATCAGCAACCCAAACTCATCCCCCTCTCCCTGCCGTTCCTTTCCAGCAAACATGAAAATGTCACGTCAGGGGGATCTGGGAACCACAGCCAGGCCCCGATTCCGAAAAGGGCTTTGTTTCAAATCAGACGTAATCCCACAGGAGATAATGCAGCTGCAAAAATGCTTTGCTTAAAGATGAGGTGATTCACGGCCCAGCAGACAGCGCGGGTGAAGCCAGGTAGGAATGGGCAAAGGGAACCCATTCCCTGAATGGCACTTCCCTACGTGGTTTTATCCTTGCTTTTTCTTTAGGAATAAGCAGCAAAATTACTGTATTCTTCATGAGCTCTCCTACCCCAGGAGAAAAGAAATGTGAGATGAAGCCTTCTCTTCAAGGGCTTTGAAATCCGGGAAAGTGCTATGTAAAGAGATGTATTTTTACCCTTACAAGTAAAAGACCATAAACTTTTTTTTTCCGAGGCCCTGGAGCACTTGTGCAATTCAGTCAAAGCTTCGCTGCCTGCGGACGAGCCCCAGGGCTGTCCCTTCCCACCACGCGGCCGGTTACCTGAAGTCTCTGCACTCTTTTTACTTGTCCCACCGCAGCCTGGGGGGGGGCACAAGGGCCATGGTCCCCGCTGCATGAAAGAGCGAGGCGAAAGCTGAGTCCGGGAGTCCTGCTGCTCTACAACCGGAGCACACGTCCTCCCCTCCTCGCTTCCTCTGAGCAAAGCCACTGCAGGGGCCGAGGGGGTCACTAAATGGCGGCGGGTTAACCTGTGAGCTGAATTTTAGGGAGGGCTCCAGACCCCTCTGCTTCCCCATCAAAGCGTTCAGCTCATGAACTTGATTTTCCCAACGGGTATTTTTGCTTCTTGAATGGCTCCGGTGAGGCCAGTCTCGCCGGGGGGGTCCGGGAGGCGCCGATGGCTCAGTGGGGCGGGATGGGGCTTCCTCCCCTCCCCGTTGCTCACGCGCTGGGATGAGGCGCAAGGTGCAACGGGGGCAACAAAACGTTGGTGCCTCTCACAGTCCCGCCCTTCGTGGTGCGAGTTCAGCTCTCGCATCCCCCCAGATGCGTTACAAACCACTGCGGCTTCACCAACGCCAAACTCGCGCTTTGAAAACCGAACGCTAGAATCCAGACCAGGATTTCCAGAGTTATTTCCAGCACATGCCAGGCGGCCAGGAACAAGTTTTTAAAAGACTTTTAAACGACTTTTAGAAAACTCCACCCAGTGCAGCCTGGACGGGGCTGGAGGGTAGTAAAAGACGACAGAAAAGCTTATATCCAGGTCTGACTCTTTCGATTCACATAAACTTGGTAACAGCCAAAGTTTATTAGCAAGCAAAGGCTGTTGGATGATCAATGAAATGAGCAGTAATCTCACAGGAAGCCACACATTTAGTCCATTGGCAAGAAATGTGCAGCACTGTGTTTTGGGAGGTTTTTAATCCCCACCATAACAGCCTGGACTGCCCTTGCTTTTCCAGGAAGGTCTAACGCTGTTTAAAAATCACGCTGCACGACAGACGTGAGGCAGCTCCCGCCGCCAGACCTGCCTCCCCTCCGCTGCCTGAAACCCGCAGGACCAAAAACCTCCCTGGGCAGCACCATGGGTAAAACTTGCACTGGCACAATACCGTTAGCCTCGGCCTCGGACCTGAATTAGCCGCAGAAGCACCGATCAGAGGTGACCTGCACGGCCCACCTCACTCTGCTCGGAGCATCCCCCCACCACAGCCAAGGGACATCGAACAGTGGCAGCCGGACAGGTTCGAGGTTCCGAACTCAAAAGACTCATCAAGAAAAATGTTTTTTCTTTTCCGAAAATGAATTCCAAAATGCTCCCAAACATGTTGCACAAATAACTGGGCCCTTTGTTGTGTTGAGCTGCAGTTCACCCACAGTAAGTGCTTCCCCTCCCTCCGCACAGGGCTCAGCTGAGAGCAGGTCCCTCCAGCAACACGGGATTCTCTTACACACCACACGGCGAGAGGGACCCCAGTAGCCTTTGCACGAGCATTCACGCTTAGCAAAACACCTTGTGCTCCTCAACAAACCAATCCTGGAAGCTATTGATAGTTGGCTAAAGCTGCATTTTAAAAAATGACCACTTACCTGCCAGAATATGCTGTCTATTGTATTTCCCAGAAAGCCATCTCTGCCTTCCGATGATACCAGCTTAGGTCCCAGAATAGTCATAAATTCATCAAAATCAACCTGGCCGTCCCCTGGAATGAAGGAAAAAGATCAATGTTTTCACTGAAGTACCACTTAGTGCCAACATCAAACATGCTGCTCTGGGTCTGCTGCGTATCATGGAGCCATACGTGTGCTATGGCACCTTCTGCATCAACTTCATGGCACCTACAAACCCAAATTTGTTGTTATCCCAATGAACGGCCCATGTTGTGACCCATGCACACCTGAAGACAGGACCAGGTGATGCACAAATAAAGAGGAATAGGCTGTTACCCAGCCCCAGAGAGTTTGTAGGCAAGTCACTTCTCAAAAACCCCATTTTGGCAGGAGGACAGCAGCCATCAGCACCACCGGGGCCCTTCCCTTCCACAGAGCCACCAAACAGCCAGGTCTCCGCGAAGCTTTTACAGGGCCAACCCCCCTCCTCCGGAGGAAAGGGACCACAGGCAGAGGGAAGAGCCGGACTATTGCGAATCCACAAAGCATTTCATTTCAGCTTTCCATCAGCATCCATCTCCTGAAAGCCCTGTGTGCTCAGCATGCAGAGCAGGCGGTGTAGACACAGCTTCAGTGCCATTAGCAGGAAGAGGAGACTGCTCCTGCCGTTAATGAACTGAGCCTATGCAGTCCCAAGCCCCTCCAGTATATTGTATGTTTTGTAAATGAGGCATGTGGCTGTTTGAAGTATATCTGAGCATTGTATCAAATATTACTTTTCCCTCGGAGAACTTCTGCGACGCTTAATGAAAATGGCAAAAAAAAGGGAAAGTCATGCCTGTTGAAGGATCTAAAAAATAGCAGCTTCTCTGAACAGGGTAGTTGATGTCTATGTGCCTCTCCTTTGTCTATCAGTCCATAGACGTATCCTCCTACATATTATTTGGCAAATTGATATGGGTGGATACATTAGCTCTCTTTCAAGTCTGGAAACACAATCAGCAAGTGTAAGACTTTTTGGGTTTTTTTTTTATTCAAATTCAGCTGGAACTGACTGCATCCACCTCTCCGTGTAGTTGCTGTTGCTAAATTATTAGGCGTAAGAAGTGTCTAAAACCATCAGACTAAAGCAGATCAATGCAAGGGCTACTATTAAAATGTCACTATTGACTCCAGTACCTGCTGCAGCCCCGCATGACAGCGTTACCGCGTGCACTGCATGCTGCTGCTATCTCTCCTTTTTATTATATTTCATATGCTTGATCTGAGCATATGCACCACTGATTGAAATCTCTCCATGTCCTTATCTTCGCAGAAACACAATGTGAAAATAAGCAGAGTCAAAACGCTCGTTTGCCAGAATGGTGATCTCTATTCACTAGGCTCTGCCCGTAATTTCTTGAAGACATGAGTGAATATCCTAGGGGTGAGCTGGCGACAGGGGCTCTGAAAGGAAACCCAGCAGGGATTCATAATAGCTTTGATCCTGTAATGGGCAAGAAGACCCCATCCAACTGCTAAAGCTGCTCACTCCTTCAGGGCTCAGAAGATACCGAAGGGCTTTGCAGGGCTGGAGCGGGCTGAGCTCCTGCAGGATGGAGCTCATTTCTGGGACCGCTTATTAAGCAGACAAGGGAAGGGGTGGGCACCCCATCACTTAGAAAGCCATTCGTTAAAACATTTATGGGCTACGAGAAAATGCGTTCCCTCTGCTTCCCCATGGGAGGCATCGGTTTATGACATCAAGTCGGATTGTATCAGTCACAGCACGTTGGATCACGTTGGGGAAGGTAATGCAAGGTGACAGTGGATCCGGGGCGATTTACATTGCAGTACATCACTTCAAGGGAAAGGCAGTAACAAAACCATACACTATGATGCAAATTGGGTTAAAGAAATTAGCCAGATTAGCAAGAAAACAATTTGCATTTTAAAGAGATTCTAGTACCTGCCCGTGCATATATTTGGTCTATCCATATGCGACCCCAAAATATTGAGTTATTCAATTTGCGTTTTCTACAATGTCATTTCATCCACAGAGGAGAGACAGGACTTAGTCCTACACATGACTCATGAGAAAGCGGGTGCCAGGACCCCTGGGCTCTGCATCTGACTCAGAACAAGACTTTGGGCAAACCCTTGCTCATGACTTCCCTGTGCCTTTGCCAGGGATCATAACTAACTTCACAGGGTTTAATTACCAGCTTAATTATAGCATTTTCCACAACCTCGGAAGAACGATGCCATTACAAAATGCATTATCCCCTTATTGACTGCTTTTTCAATTAAAACTGTTAAGTAGCAAGGAAACTAGACCCCAAAACATTTTGCCTGGTAGAAATATCCCTTGAACATTTGTTTTAAGCTGCAGAAAACAAGTCTTCCTGCCATCAGGATCTCAGGAGGCTGCAGTATCACCATATCAAGAAAGAGAACTCACAATTTTGGCTGAAAACTCCTTTTACAGTGTTCAACAGCCAGGAGAGAAATATAAAAAACAACACAGAGGCTCCAAGACGCACCCAGTGCAGGTCTGCATGGTGGCAAGGTGAAAACGCTCAGGGTTGCTCCCTACAACCACGGCACAACCAGGTGATGCCCAATAACCACATCGCCTATAGGGTCTGTGAGTGTTCAGGCCACCCATCAGCTCCTGGGAGCACTCAGCTTGAAATTTGTGTTGGGTACAGTAAAAAGATGCCTTCCTCCTGCTCCTCCTCCTCCTCCTCCGAGCTATAGTCACGTACACGGAGCGCTACAAGCTGATGTGCGATGTGCACATGAAGCATCTGTTTGAGAATCTGCATTGGAGGCAAATCAAACACCGCGCACGTCCCCGCAGTTGGCTTCGCTGTGCCTACAGATGTGCTCCTCGCCTGGGAGTAGTTGATATTCAGAGCGAGCGATGTGCAGCTTATTCAGAAATGAACTTTTACTTGAGTTTAAGGGACGGGAAGAAAGAAGGAAAACGCCAGGCTGGAGCACGTATGCTGTCTGCGCTGCTCTCACCTTCCCTTGCTCCTTTCCACGAGCCGTCCAGCAAGCCCCGAACAACACTGCCCACAGCAGCGATCACACAGCCCCAGTCCCCCGCCGTCCCCCCGGGCCAATTTACAATGTGTGAGGTGTTCACGTCCTCCCCCCCCCACCTCCTGCGTCCTCCAAGCTCACGTTAAGTACCCTAGCAAGAACCCATCACCCTGAAGGAAAACAACCTCGTAAGGAGGGAGGGGGCACAAGCAGGTGAAAAGCCGGGGTGGAGCGGGCTGTGCTCCCGGTCCAGCAATGGTCACACCTATTCTCCTCTCCCTGCTCCCACCAGTTACAAATGCAGACGAAGTTTATAAACCCAAGCCGTGCTGAAGTCCCTGATCGATGAAGGCACTCAGACATTGCAATAACTTATTTACAAACTGGGAGGGCAAGGGAACCTCGAGGCACGGTGGTGCGGCTCAGCTGGGGCAGGGGAAGACCATCAGGTGGCAAAGTGGGTGAGGATCAGAGGGGTTCCGGGCAGGAGGCGATCCAGATGCCACCCCATCCCTGAGTTACCAGCCATCAGCCAAGGGACGGTCACTGCTTGTGTGGGTGATCTTAGCAAAACACCAGAGCTGAGCTTAACCCCTGGTTTTAAACCACCTAAACCATTTATTTATCTACTTGCAGTTATGCCCTAACATTTTTCCTCCCCATAATGCTGCTTCTTCATCCTGGCATTAATGTCAAAGAGTCAGAAGGGGGTTAGCAATCATGTGGCTGAACCTCGTATGACTAAAACTGTGACTCAGAACATCACTGGCCACATCATCAGAGACAAACCAGATCTGCTTATTATTACTAGTCTGTTGGCATCAGCTGGGCACTAAGTGCTTCCAGATACCCACAAAGGTTTGCTCCCTGCAAGACACTGTCTCAGTTCTGACAAAAACCACGCAAATGTGATAATAAAAAGGAAGAGCAACTAGATGCACTGTCAACAGGCCCAGGAGCAATCGTGCGATCCTGGTTAATTGCTCCATCATGGAAGGAGGATGCTGATGGCACCTCTGGGTCCTCTGGGACTCTTTTAAGTGCCCAAAGACCACGTGTGACCAGCAAGGGGTCCTGAACCTGCCAAAGTCACAACATGCACTGTTCACTCCCTGGGTGCAGAAAGACCTTGGGGATAATCTCAGTTTGAAGAGCCCCAGCGTCAACGTTTGCCATACCGTGAGCTCAGTTTGACGGCCACCGCAGAGCTCCACAGAGCGTCAGCAGGGAAACATCAGGCCCTGCATCATGTTCAACATCCACTTACTCCAAGCAGACCAAAGACAATGGAGCGGCAGCTAAGAGCAGCACGGACCTGGGAAACCAAGCTCTTTTCCAGCTCTCCCAGACACTGCAGCCCAAGGAAATTGGCTTTGGACACGACAGCCCCAAGGGAGGGGTGTCTGCACCTCTGAAAAATGGCCCTTAGCTCTTCTAAATAAACCCAAATGGGATGTGGAAAAAGGAAACACACTAATGACTCAATGTATAGAGAAGCCCGTAAAACTATCACTGCACTCCCAGGGAGCAAACTCTGGGTCGGACTCATGTAGGTCCGGGGAAGCCGAAGGAGCCTTCAGCACTTTCGAAGGGGGATTTTGCCTTCAACCCCAGTTCATTCACATCGGGGTTGTGCTTCCCGACCCCCAGGCCAAAGGGGTTTCGAGGTACTACCGTTCGCTCCGGCTGGAGGTGCCGTGCTTCGCTGGTGCGTCAGCGCTGAGCGCAGAAAACCCCAACCCTCGCCCTAAGCTGATGGGCTGCAGTCCAAGAGGTTCACCTTCCCTCAGCCCCCATGACTTTAACGAAGAGGAGAAGGGAAGGTTCGATTCGCTGGAGGATGTTTAGCAGGAAAAGCAAAAGTGCTTGAGGGCAGGCAGAAGGTCATAGTCACCTTGTCAGGGCACCACGGAGGGCAACCGCAGCACGAAATGCCCGCCAGCCGCGCTCTGACACCAAACCCAGCTACACCCGTGTGGCCTGAGCCCCATCCTGCCTTTCTCTGGATACATTTGTCCTCATCCCGCGGGATCTACCGTCAGCAGTGGTTTGCCCAGGTTGGATGTGCCGGGCAGAGAGTGCAGCAGGGAGAGACCCCCCCAAACCACGGGGGACCTGGCAGAGGACAGAGGGATCGGGCTGAGCCAGGACGGCAAATCCCCCCGTCCCAGGTGGCAGCAGCCTGTGCGTGGGCTTTTGCAAACTCTCCCGCCACAGCTCTTCTGCTTTGAAGAAATAATTAAGCGCTCAGAGGAGCAGCAGCGTGAACCTGTCTCACCCTCCATCCCGTGGGAGAGCCCCGACCCTCAGCCTTCAGTCGACCGCTGTCTGCCCAAAAGTCTCCCGTCGGAGCGGCTCCCTTGGAGGCTGTAATTAAATATTCATTGGGCTGGAGAAAGACAGAGCGGGAGAGGGAAAGGAAAAGAGAGGGGGAAAACGTGCAGGGATTGCATCGCCTATACCCAAGGGCAGAACAGAGACTTACAGAGGTTTTCAGAGCTTTGTGCATTAAACTGGGAGCCGGCATAGTCTGGCCTGACCGCTTCCTAAATAAGTCTTTTCCCTGGCCGGTTGCAGGATAACCGGGTTCTCTCTCCTCCTTAAAAGTTTCTTGCCACGGCACCGAAATGATGCACACATTTAAACGGAGATGAGGATCTGCTGTGTGTAGACTGATAAGTATTCACACTTTTTTTTTTTTTCTCTCGAATTTGACCTCCAGAGTGCAGCTAGGTGATATATTTAAAGTTAATGAGCTAGTCTTTTGCAGCTTGGGTCCCAGGCGCACACAACACTCCTGTTTATTTTTATTCTCTTAATAGCTAGCTGCAGTGACTCTCTGTCCCGGTCTGTGTCATTGTTTGCGCCCATAAAGTAACCTGTGCAGTAATAATACAGTCTGGTGAAGGCTGTTGCTGCTGTGCCTTGAAATGATGTGCACAGAAGAGTTCCAGCCACAGGATATTTCCCAGACGAGTATTTCGGTTTCAGAGATTTTAAGGTCAGAGGAGAACAGCCCGATCGCCAGCACGAAACCTTTCCCCGGCACGACCCAGAGACTTTCTGCCTAATTACAGCCTCAATCCATAACTTCAACAAGAACTGGGGAAAGTCTTCCATAAAACTTTCAACTTTGAAAACAGTTTCAATTATAGACATCCACGAAATTGGCTGAAAAGAGCAGATTAAGCTCCACTGCTGTGCCAAGACAGACATTTTGCAGTGGGGAAACTGAGGCACAGAGTGTCACCGTCCCAAACGTTACCAGAAGGAGGCTTCCAGCAGAGCCGGGTGCTAGACCTCCCCTGCGCTGTGATCCACAGGCACGGGATGTGCAACCAGTCCCCAGCGAGGAGACAGATGACAATTAGCATCTCCTATTTCCAAAGAGTCCTGTTTGCATTCCCTTGGGAGTTTCTGTCCCAGAGCCACCTGCAGAGGGTCTCTGATGCTCCCTAACAAAGCATAGAATCATAGAATAGTTTGGGTTGGAAGGGACCTTGAAGGTCATCTCGTTCCCACCCCCTCGTTCCCATCTTGTTCCCCTGGGCAGGGACACCTCCCCCCAGCCCACGTTGCTCCAAGCCCCATCCAACCTGGCCTTGAACACCTCCAGGGATGGGGCAGCCACAGCTTCTCTGGGCAACTCGGACCAGTGTAATGCATAGGCACACATGGAAGAAGTACAGTGCTGTACATGTAAAAATTCCAGTGTCATACAAGGCATACATGTAAAAAAATACAATTTCTCGTCCCTCTTGCTCCTTGGGAACAGCGGGGATATATCCATCAGCCACTCTTGTACCGTTCACCAGCTCTGCCATACATCCCACAGCTTTAATGACTGCATTTTGAAGGAAAGACATTACTGGAGCTGAAGGAAGAGGTAAAACGTGTCCACTAGAGCCTACTCTGTCCCTTAAGGGCACCTCCAAGTCCTGCGGATTTAGGAGCGGCTGTGAGGAGCTGGCTGCTCTGGTTCAGTGACAACTACACATAAAAGATTAGCAAATTGTACAGACACATGTTCCTGGAGGAGGAAATTTCCATGGGGTCTGAAAGGCTCAAATGGAGCCCAGAAAGACAGAGCCGGAGGTGCATCCATCATGACACTGAAAAAGGACCTTGAGAGTTACTCATTTTGACAATCCGTTGGCTCGTCTTGCAAGGAAGAGGAAATGGCTGCAGAGGACTTGTTTGCTTCCCCATTAAAAAAAAAAAATAATCTATTAACTCCCCACGTTTGCCCAAGGGGAGCCTGTGCAGGAGACAGTGATTGAAGAGGACGGGGGGGCTCTGCCTCCGCGGCGCCAGGTGGGACGTGTCCCGTGCTCCACCACGGGCACTAAAACAGGCAGGATGCCGTTAGCGCTTGGCTAGAAGCGAACTCCAACAAAAACAGTGACTGCAGTGAAAAAAAAAACCACAACAACATATCCATCAGACACCTGCCAAGCAGCGTGCCAGCTTCACGCCGGCCCTGGGAAGCCACAGGACGCCCCAATTACCGTCACTGTGAGCAGCCGTCCTGCAGGGAAAGGCACTGCAGAGCCTGCCGAGCGTGGCGTGCCTCCAGCGCGGCCGCCCAAGGCCCCGCTGACCCCTCCGCCCCACATCCCCTCCACCTGTGTCCCCTCCACCCCATATCACCTCCACCAGTGTCCCCTCCACCAGTGTCCCCTCTGCCTCCCGTCCCCTCCACCCCCCATCCCCTCCAACAGTGTCCCCTCTGCTGC